>MU191248.1:16261-37077 GCA_016904865.1 Pissodes strobi | reverse complement strand
AAAATTTCAATCATTTGTGGAGCAAAAGGCAATCAATTCCAGGGTAATATAAAAGTTGTAGTGTTTATAGATTTTGTTATGGTATTAGACAAAAAACAATCGAGGATCACCTTTTTGACATAAGACATAAAGTTGTTATTTTTAAATTGATACTATTAATATATTTGTGTCCTTTTTAAAGTGTAATTTGCGAAGTATGTTTCTCGTAGTTGGGTTGCTACTTCTACAAAATGTTATATTTGTTTCCATTTTTTTTTCGTACTTTTTTATCTCAAAATTGTTTTGTAGATCCCAAGTGTGCTAAAAAATATTCAAGGTCAAAGATCGAAAGTATGTTTTTTAATTATTGAGCTATCGCTATTTCAAAAGTTTAAAAATAATAAAAATAATATGGGCTCCTACCACCGACCTCCATTATATGGATAAGCACAAGCCGTCTGTGTGCGTCGAAAAATCGTACCAATCATGGGGGAAAAAACTGCGTCGGACAGAACGAAATCAGCTGATAAAGCTTTTACAGTTCGGTAATCAATAATATTAATTAATATTATCAAATTTCTCTGACCTTGCTTGTTGCTTGCACTTGAAAATAATTCATTTTTCTGTGCAATTTACTTTGTTGAGCTTTGAAGCTCTAAATAGTTTTTTTAGATCCTTAAATGGGTAATTGTTCCCCATACTTGTTTCTGCTATTTTAAAAATTCATTTTACAGACTACTTATAGGGGTTCAATAATATAGAAATGATCCGTGGTGGAAGCTGGATTTATAGATTAACATAACATAAGCATAGCATAGACATTGCATAGCATAAGCACATTACAAGAAATGGTCGGTTTATAAATGGGCTTGTGTTATGTTGCGCCTGAGCCGTAAATCGAAAATACTAACCTTACAAATTTCATAATTTTGTTTTAAATTTTCTAAAGAAGTATATTATAGAGTCTTATGTATATTAATTCATAAATCCTTACCATTCTCAAAAATAATAAGCATTCAAAAAGCCAAAATACCAAATTTTATTGAACATCGCATATGTCATTCTCTCAAAAGGTAAATATGATTAAAATTCTGTGTTTTCATTGGTCGAACATAAGCACATAGCATAAGAAATTGAACATTGGTCAACTTCATATGGCAAGCTTATGTTGTGTCTTATGTTATGTCGATCTATAAATTGCCTAACTTAAATATGAATGTTTAACGTCTTATGCTTATGCTATGCTTATGTTATGTCAATCTATAAATCCAGCTTTAATTTTTTTTCCAATATTGTAAGCGGTAATCCGTTATGACTTTGCGCTCTAAATACACAAATAACTATTACAAATTCTTAAAATCCGGACCTGTCGCTTATTCACGGCCGTGTGTTGATGAAGCACGTGGAATCGATCGACAACCTGCTAATTGAAACTGCGCAGTCTCAGAACTAGCTTATTTTGTTTACATCTGAAGGCGCATGAATCGGTATGATTTGGATGGCTTTGTGCTTATCCATTTAATGGAGGTCGGTGGCTCATACGTGGCCCATATACATTATCGGACGTTCAATTTATAGTCAATATATTTGTAATTTTTTATACTTTAATTTATTTAAATGGATTAATTAAATATTTTATCAATGATAAATAAAATATTATAATTATTTTTACGATAATTGATGAGTGCTTAAGCTTCGTAAATCTTTATTTATTTGGCGTTTGTAATAGGTAAATTATTTCATAATATAAGATTCCGTGAAAATAACATAACAGACAAATAAAATGCAGGTATTCCCAGCTTATCGGTTACAGGAAAACTATGGATACAATACTTTCACATGGTGTCGATTGCCAAGAAGTTTATAAGGGTGGAACATATGGGAGATTGGCAAGCTCATTTGCTCAAATGCTTCCTTATTTTCACGCCTCAGGACATTTTAATTATGCGAAATCTGCGCACCTATATCTGCAAGATATACTACAATTAGAGAACCTAATTGATCCTAGTGTTTACCAGAGGTTTATAAAAGGATTTTTCACTGCTAGACATTCTGATAAATTAAATAGTAAAACTTCTACAGATATGGTGATTGAGCAATCAATGATGAAATCAATGAGGATAGATGGAGGTATTGCTCGAGGAAGAAGTACGCAAGAGAGTGTCATAAGCAAATGGGTTTATGACATGCATGCGATAAACAATGTGTGTGAAGGATTGGAAGATCTCTCTAATGTTAGAATGGATACAACAGATCAGCATGTAGATGCAAGTGATTCACGAGTGAAGAGAGATATTGAAGATGTCAAAAAACTTTTTGAGTGGTACTTATCACATGATCCTCTTCTTGAAGTTAAACAAATCATTTCCATTGCCAGTGGAGTCGTCGGTGATAATAAAATTAATTGTCATAATGCTCGTGAAGTGGGATTGGCTTCTATGACTAAAATTATTGCAGGACAATATTTCAATAATATTAAATTAAAACATGCTGATAGGCTTTCCCCTTCTAACCATGAGTAGCATCAAAAAAGTTCATGATTAAAAGGTACCTGTAGATCCTGCATTATTATTTCATGAGTATTACTAATGCATTTGAGGATGAAATTGAAAAATTCTTTGAATATGAATTAGTCCCTTTGGTGCAATAGGAATGCGTAAAACACAGAAGTCCGCCATCTAAAGTTTTTTTCAGTCAGTAAACATTGCAATTATCGACACAAATGCTATCTACATCATCGATGGAAGATATCTATTGCACCACGTTGTGTGGGATAGAGGAAAAACATTTAAAGGTATTTGTGATAATTACGTTCAGTACGTACATCGTCATTTTGGTTATAGAGTGACTATAGTATTTGATGGTTACAATGATTATAAGAAAATTTTTAAAGCTGAAGAACAACGTCGTCGGACTACGAAAACATCTTCATGTTGTGATGTCGTTTTTGATGAATTTATGGCAGTTTCAACAAACCAAGAACAATTTATTTCAAATACTCACAACAAGTCTCGCTTCATTTCAATGTTATGTGAAAAATTTACAACTGAAAATATTTTAGTGAAACAAGCTGACAATGACGCCGATGTCCTCATAATTGAAACAGCAGTAGAACAATGCAATAATCCGAAATGTCAAGATAATATCTTATTTTTACATGCAATAACGGGCTGGGATAGTAAATCAGCTATTTTCAACAGGGGTAAAAAAAATGTACATGCAGAAGTATTTAAAAAAATTGACGCTTCTCGACAAGTCATCATCACAAACGGGATTCGCTTTCTTCTTGCTCTGGAGCTCTAAAAAAATTGATTGCATAGACAAGTACAGATATTCAAGTTTTGTTAGAAACACACGGAAAATAAAATATTACAACTATCTTGTCTTCCTCCAACATCTGCTTCTGCTTGTCAACATATAATATCGTGTATACTATCAAGTTCAAGTGTGGCTAGGCAATCAACTGGATACGAAGGACTGGGGTTGGAAATTGGTAGATAACATTTTGGAGGGACTTCTCACTTTACTTCCACCTGCTCCAGAAAAACTCCTTAACACCATTTTTTGCAACTGCAAAAAGAGTTGTAGTGCCTGTAAAAAAGTCGGATTATTTTGTTCACCGGTATGTACCAGGTGTCAAGGCCAGTCTTGTTTTAGTAGTGAATCAAATGCAACAGATGAAGATTCGTATGATATGAATGAGGAGACAACTGATGCATCTTTCTTCTTGGAACAATCTACAGATATCCAGCAAGAGAGCAGAGGGCGAAGAAGACAGTGCTGTTGACGGATTTGAAGATTATCAGTCAGACTAAAATTTTTCCGAAATCAACAATAATTCGTTCCATTTTAACCAGTACCGTTACCATACTATTTCTTAATTATTAGCATATTGTCTAATAAAACTGAATTACAACAAATTTTAAAAATAATTTTGACCTTTGATCTTGAATACATTTTTTAGCAGACAGGGTATCGGTGGGGATTTTTGATATTTTATTTATTATAGTGTTTTTAAGACCTGAACCAAAATTCAGCTCTATGCGAATTATTGTAAATTGAAATGTGTATTTTGACTGGATCATGGAGCGTGCCGTTCTAATGAACTCTGTGTAATGAAAATGGACAATGTTGAATTAAGTCATGAAGTTATAAGTGTTACTATTCTTGATTCCAAAAATGGAATGGCACGTAAATTTACAGTGCCTAAAAGTGACGATGAGAAGGTTAGTTATTTCAAAATAGTTCAAAATTACATTGATTAAGATCTCACATGACGAATTTTAATCCTCGCTTCTTCATGCGGTATCAAAATGGAAAGTGCTTAAATCAGCCTGTCGGGAAAAACACGATTTCTTCAATTCCAAGCAAAATTTCTGAACTTTGAGAATTTTAAGCAGTATACTGCCTTAGAAGAACGTCGCCACTTTATTAGCAAATACTGGCGTTGATGTCTTAGCTCTCAAGCGACATGCAACTATTGCGAAAAGTTATGTAGCCGAGAGCGTGAACAATAAAAAGGAAGTTGCAAATAAAATTTTGTACAATATAACGAAGCCAGAAGTCTCCTGCAGTACTTCAAGAGTAACAGAAAACTTGGTTAGAGATGGAGAATTTTTGGAGTGAGAACATTCCTTACAAATTGAGAAAAAACGAGAAAACATTTATCCAAATTTAGTAAATAATGCTCATAATTGTAAATTGTACTATGAATATTCATTTCACTTAATGTTACTCTATTTTTATAAATCATTGATAGCTTGACGTTGTTAATGAAATAAAAAATTAAAGGCATCTCCTATGTTTGTACTTTAAACTTAATGGATACAGAGCAGTATAAATTATTACCACCCAAGGGTGGTAAATTGACTTACAACCCGTCGTCAAGGGCAATCGATACCTTTTTGGTAATTCTCACTTACGTCCTTCAAAATAGTTTCAAAATAGGTTGCTTACAATACGGGGAAGGGAAAAATAAAAATTATAGCAACACCTAATAATTAGGGTAAAATCAATTTTGCAATACAAAAATTAATTCATTTTATAGGTAATTATTATTGTAGTAAATGCTTAACGTGTCCACAATTTCGTTCGATACATTTTCTTTTTTTTATGGCCGCTAAAATACCTAATACATTGCCCATTATTGTTAAGTTTTTCTCTTATTGTATAAGCTGTTAAATTAATTTTTATTTTGTTATTTAACTAGCCCCATATATAAAGTTAGATCTGGACTACATGACGACCATTTCAATATACCACATCTTCCAATCTACAATGGATACGTGTGTTAGAAAATATTGTGTTTATCTGAAAAGTTAAGCGTTTCATTGTGAAAGTTGACGACAAAGACCATTATTGCCGAAAGTTGCTTTAATTGTTGGCATTTTCTGTGCGTGTCGTAGGAAAAATCTAATTTCGTTTGAAAGATTGAAGATTTAGCTACTTGTATTCAATTAAGCATCACCAACACAAAGATGAATGTTCAATGAAAGACGGAGCTACCATAATCGACTATTATGATAGCTCCTTTAAAATAAATATAAGGTGTAGAACAAATAGATAATAAGGAGCTACGTCAACTGACTGATATTAAACGATTTTCATACGCGGGTATGCAACGAATGTATAATAATATTAAAAAATATTACTTTTGGACAGGGCAACACAAAGATGTTCATTATTTCATTAAGCGGTATCATGATTGCCAGCGATGTAAATATTCCAAAAGGACAAAAGAACCGATGACATTACCACAACACCTAGTTACGCGTTTCAAAAGGTTTTTTCTTGATCTAGTGGATTCTCCCCCGACGGATATTCAGGGTAATAAGTACATTCTTACTTTGCGACCAGTATATTACAGTGTGCTGGCTAAACCGAGTAGGTTAAATGCTGGTGCCGGTCCCAAGCCCGGATAAAGGAGGAGGGTTGGAATGAAAGGCTAGCAACCTTTCTTCCGTAAAAATAACCACTTGCTAAAAGTTTCGATCAAAAGCCTCGGAATACGGACGGAAATAAAAGACGACTTTTGCTACGAAAAAGGACTATGGGACTGGCTACATGGAATGTACAGGGTGGCCCGCTTAAGAGGGGCTTATACCTTATCTCGAAAACTACTGGGATTGGAAAAAAAATTTAAATACAAAAGTTATTCCTAATAAAAGGATCTTTATTTTTTTTGGATTGTTTTAATCGTCACTTTTTTATATACAGGATGGTCATAGAAAGTTACACTTTTTTTAAAGAAATACCCTATATTTTATTACATTTTTGGATTCTACTTAAAATTCTAAGCATATTTGATGTATGATATTATACCTCTAGAGTTAGTAGTTTCACAGATATAAACAGTTGAAAACGGTACTTTGACTACTTTTCACCTTGGTAGCAAGAAGACCATTAGAGCTGGAGTAAAATTAATTTCACCTTCCTATCTTAACTTTTCAAGAGCTTTTTGACGGTACTAAGCACCATCAGATAGCTCTTGTAAAGCTAAGATAGGAATGTGGAATTCATTTTACTCCATCTTTAATGGTCTTCCTGCTACCAAGGTGAAAAGTAGCCAAAATACCGATTTCCACTGTTTATAGCTGTGAAACTACTAACTCTAGAAGTATAACATCATACAACAAATATGCTTAGAATTTTAAGTAGAATCCAAAAACGTAATAAAATATAGGGTGATTCATTTAAAAAAGTGTAACTTTCTTTGACCATCCTGTATATAAAAAAGTGACGATTAAAACAATACAAAAAAAATAAAGATCATTTTATTAGGAATAACTTTTGTATTTAAATTTTTTTCCAACCCCCGTAGTTTTCGAGATAAGGTATAGGCCCCTCTTAAACGGGCCACCCTGTACAAGGTTTAAGAACTAAAGAGACAGAAGTTTATCAGGAACTTAAGCGAAAAAAGATAGATGTTTCTCTGTTCAGTATGTGCTCTCACCGAAACCAAGAAGAAAGGAAAATGAAAGAAAAGATGACTTTACCCACATTTATAGTGGAGTAGAAAAAAGCGCCAGAGCAAAAAGAGGTGTGTCTATAGCCATACATAAAAAGCTAAAGAAACACATGAGGTGGGAAGAGATAGATCAGCAGATTATTACGATGGACTTGGAAAGAAACGGAGCAACGTTCGTCATTATTGGGGCATACGTTCAATAGGTTTCATTAAATAAATAGTCAAAGGGACCATCAGTCCGGCAGGTTTTTGACTCTCACCTATTCCGTTCTAATCATTGCTACAACTCACAGAAAATATTCTACCGATATACTAATCCTTAAACCCAACTCAAGAGGTGCAGCTCACAGGAGTGTAGTTCTTGGGGGCAAAGTACTAAAGTCGGTTCAACGATAGATCTGTCAAAATTCTAAGTCAAGTAAGTTATAAGATCAAATAGTTACAGTGGCTTAAAGTGATGAATGAAATTAAGATAAACTAAGAATACTTAAATAACTAACTAATGAAATAGCCAAACCTAACTATAAATTAAAACACAACTCCGCCCTTAAAGAACTTTATTATAAAAAAGGGACAAAGACCTATAAACAATTCAAACCATACCTCAACCTAAAGAACATGCATGTTTTAGTAATCGAGCAAAGTGTAAATTCATTAAGTCTTTGGCCAATAGTCATTGTTATTTTTTTACGGAAGGGCCTTCTCTATTAGCTCTTCTCACCTGTCGTGGATCGATTCTTAATCTGAGCTATATAACCTGTGCGCCTATCAAGGCATGACGTCACGGATTACTGGCCGTTACAGTATTATGGACCTTTTACATTTTTGTGCATTTATTGGAACTAATAAAGATACACTAAAAACAATGAGGAAGGCTCTCATCTTCAAAAATTAAGAGTGAAGGCTGTGTGCATGTACGAAATGTACTAAATGAAAAACTTTTTGTATTTCATGCATAAATTTAATCCAAAAGGACGGATAATCAGCGTAACAGAGCGCTTTCGGCCTTAGCGATCATCAGTGTTACTTGTCAGTTGGAACAAAAGAACATATCCACAAGAGGCACAAACTACATCAAAACGACAACGGTCACATCAAAATTTAAAAAAACACTTTACATTATAAGAAAGGTTCACATAATTGAAACAATTAACAAGTTAAAGACAGACGTGGGAACCACGTTTTGATGGAACGACAAACATGTCTCTGAGACATTCCACAAATTTTGCACAATTTTGCACACTTATTTCCAAATTTTGCACACTTTTCTGGGAAAGCTATGAGGTGTTAAAAATTTGCATTTTACCCCCCGTTTGTCAATTTGTGGAAAAGTTTTGATGATGCTAGATTCATCAAATTTTGCACAATTTTGCACAACTATTTTCAAATTTTGCACACTTTTCTGGGGAAAGTTATGAGGTGTTAAAAATTTGTATTTTCCCCCACGTTTGTCAAAATGTTAAAAAATTTTGATGCTGCTAGGTTCAACTACTTTTGCACAATTTTGCGCAACTATTTTCAAATCTTACACACTTTTCTGGGGAAAGTTATGTGGTGTTAAAAATTAACATTTTACCCCTCGTTTGTCAAAAAGTTGAAATCTTTTAATGCTGCTAGGTTCAACTAATTTTGCACAATTTTGCACACCTATTTTCAAATTTTGCACACTTTTCTAGGAAAAGTCATGAGGTGTTAAATATTTGCATTTTCGCCCCCGTTTGTAAAAAAGTCGAAAAATTTTGTTGCTGCTAAGTTTAAGTAATTTTGCACTTGTGCACCTTATAACTTTCCCTAGAAGAGTGTGCAAAATTTGAGAGTATGTGTGCGAAATTGTGTAAAATTAATTGAACCTAGCCGCTTAAACATTTTTCTACTTTTTGACAAAGGGGGGTGGATGCAATTTTTTAACACCTTATAACTTTCCCCAGAATAGTATGCACAATTAAAAAATAGATGTGCAAAAATGTGCAAAATTAGTTGAAACTGGCAGCATTAAAAATTTCAACTTTTTGACAAACAGGGGGGAAAATGTAAATTTTATTACACTTTCCCTAGAAAAGTGTGCAAAATTTGAAAATAGGTGTGCAAAATTGTGCAAAATTTGCCGAATCGGGTGACATCAAATTTTTTTATTTTTGTGACAGACGGGAGGGAACGGTCAAGTTTGCCCCCCAGCTCTAGTTTTCCTTTTGTGGGTGTGCAAAATTTTATTTGCGGTGTGCAAAATTGTGCAAAATGTGTGCAAAATTATGGTCAGTTATTTTTGAAATTTATTTAATACGGGGGGCAAACTTGAACGACCCGAGATGTTCATTTGTTTTTACTGATATGTTCAAACTATAGAAGAGAAAAACCAAACAACATTTATACAAAAAGTTTTAGCCTATCTTTTAATAAACTCTGTAGGTCGGTGTCAAAATATAAATGAAAACCCTGGTACATTTAGGTATTGCAAAATAAAATAAAACTCTTTTCCGTTATATCATACTAGGAAATAAATACTCATTAACATTGTTTATTGCCAATATTTTAAAAAACCATACATATTCATATTTTTTTAATTGTCTTTGCCTCGGAGGTTATCATACCATTAAGTCCCATTGTACGCTACAGTGTAAGTATCAAATATCAAAATTCGGAAAAGAGGACTTTTAACAAAAACTTAGAATCATTAAAAAAAAATCAAGAAATGATGTACCAAGTGTCATTAAAACGTTATTTAGAGAGTTAGGGGGTGCTTTACTGTGTATTTATACCATTTAGGGACAATTCTATTTTTATAGTTAATTTAATAACTCGTTTGGCAAGAATTTAATCGGTAACGAGAACGAATGCGAACCATGCCAATGTAAGAATTCATCAAATTAAAATGCTATTCACAGTAACACGTTCAACAACTTGACAGTGGTACTTATCTGGTTGAAATTCTCATAAAGTGGTAATTGATTGCGCTATACAATATTAGTGCATTGCAGCATTAACGTTTTGTTAAGTTTTCATTGCGGAAATTTTCACTCGAGAATAGAATGCGGTAGATATTCTAAATTGACGAAGCAAAGGGATAAGAATGGACTAAAATTTGAATTTTGCAAAAATTTAAGGATATTATCGCTGACCAGTATTTATATTCATGATATGTGTATTAATCAATATCGCGCTTGCGCTTTTAGTTATTCAAGGTCAAATGTAATAAAAATCTGATTTTCTCAAATATCTAGCTTATCGTGAGGCGTATGACTTTTTGCGCAGTTTCAAGAAATAAAGAACAGGATATTTTCTACAAAAAGGGTTATATAAGTTTTTTCCGTACAACCAACGATTCATTAAATAACATACGGAACTTGCATAGTTACATTCGATCAGCCAATATATATGACCGCTCGTGAAATTGTTCCTGCTTTTTTAGCTGGATCAGATACGTCAAAAGATATACTTAGACCTAGAGGAGACCATAGTTCTTGGTTGTATTGGATACATAATGGCTGAAAGTGGCCTCACGGAAGCTCTCAGGTTTACTTACACTCCTAATTCTGTTGAGAAAATGTTGAGTTGAGTGGTAACGCTTTTGCACGAGCTATCAAAGGTCACACATAGCTCCTTGTCGCCTTATCAAGTACTATTTTTCAAGGAACAGAAATGGGCCATGGGAAAAAAGACGTTCTCAAGAATTAAATTGAAAACACTAGAACTGCAGAAGTATCATATGAAAACGTAGACGAAAAATCTCGATTTTATAAAATCACTAAGGGAACACTTCACTGATAAATTAAATGAAATAAAAAGTCAAGGCCCTACGTCATAATTATGGGTACTTTAAATTGATATAGAATGTATAGCAAAAGAGTTCATCATTCGAGCTGAGAGGTTAGGAAACTGGCCTGGACATGCTTCCTTATTTCCATGCTGCAATAGGCTATTGATTATGTCATATAGAAAGGAACTAAGACGTTCACGGGTTTTTATTGCTGGAATCGATCAGTGGGTTATAAATGAAGAAAACCGCGGAGTGCTATTAAATTAGAGGGTGGAAATTAAAGATAGGGGTGAAAAACCACCCCTTTTGGTTTTTTCAATATATGTCGTAAACAAACCAAAATTTCGATATATCTCATATGAAACTTTTTGTAGAGAATCAAATTTCTCATCGGAATAGCATTTTTTGAATATTAAAAAAAAAATTTGATGACGAAACAGTCGAAACAAACTTGAAAAAAAAAATCGAAAATTTAGATTTTTTGATTTTTTTTTTTGCTTTTTCGCCTGTATCTTTTTTTTTTGGGCTTAGATAGGTATAGGGATTGCTTCAGATAAAAAAAAAAATAGATTAAATTTCCTTTAAAATGGTGGGCGGAACAATTTTTTTGCATGAAAATTGACACAGATATGGCCATTTGAACCTGTTTTTTTGGCATTTTATCCCTCTTGTACGAATATTGTTTTTGTTCGCATTTTATTGAAAAAATTACTGTTTAACACAACTAAAAAAACGTTGTTCTCTAACCCTAGTTTAGAGACAACGTATTCTTGACTAAATCTCTATTAGAATTCGTTCATTCTAACATACTGTATCACCTAGGAAAAGCCAGCCAGATCGAACATCTAAACTGCACGGGAAAACCATATTATTTTGTAAAATCAAGATAGCTTTGTTGGGATTGTTTTATTATTTATTATTTTATTATTATTAGTTGGGGTTGGAAAAGGTCCAAGTACGGGTTAATTGCGATTCGCACAACGGCACCTCCAGCGCCAGAGATTTTGCTGAAAAAAGTTGCTTGTGGTTGCACTACAGGTTGCCATGGTTACTGTGGTCGCAGAAAAATGAATATTACTTGCTAAATTTTTTGTAAAGAATGCATGGGGATTAATTGTGACAATATACAAGAAAATAGTTATTGCAGAAGACGACATTACTAAAGATATAGATGATGATATCGATATGCAGTTTGACAATATTGTTGAAATGTAGTAGCACCATTGTTCCAAACATTAATTTGTCGTACTTGTCATGTGCTACTAAATAATAAACGTAAAAAAAAATTTTCTACTACCGTGCGCAAAATATACACTTTCCGCACTCTCTAAGATTCGTAAAATAGGCCTTTTTAATGTGTAGTGCGTAAAGTAAATCTGACATTTTTATTTGACGTTTAGGACAGTGCGTAAAATAATATATTTTACGCACTAGTGCGTAAAGTAATTTAATATTATTTTTGTTTTTTCATCTATTTTTCGGTAGTAGAAAAAAATTTTTATGCTATTCATGTGTAAATCTATTTTTTTTATCTGAAGCAACCCCTATACCTATCTAAGCCCAAAAATAAGATACAGGCGAAAAAGCAAAAAAAATAAAAAAATCGAAATTATCGCTTTTTTTCAAGTTTGTTTCGACTGTTTCGGCATCAAATTTTTTTTCTAATATTAAAAAAATGCTACTCCGATGGGAAATTTGATTCTCTACAAAAAGTTTCATATGAGATATATCGAAATTTTGGTTTGTTTACGACATATATTAAAAAAACCAAAAGGGGTGGTTTTTCACCCCTATCTTCAAGTTCCACCCTCTAATTTAATAGCACTCCGCGGTTTTTTCTTCATTTATAACCCATTGATCGATTCTTGTAATAAAAACCCGTGAACGTCTTAGTTCCTTATTGCCCTGTTTTTTTAAGACATAATCAATAGCCTACAAGGCGACATACCCGTAGAATGGCTGAAATCTGAATTTATTATTCTTCACAAAAAACCGAATGCTATTAAATGTAATGAGTTTCGTACTATAAGCCTGATGAGTCTGAGATCTGTTAAAGATATTTTTGAAAATAATCCACAACCTGATATTTAAACTTTGTGAAGAACAGATATCTCAGTTCCAATTCGGCTTAGGAACCAGAGAAGCTCTTTTTTGAGTCCAAGTATTGTTTCAGCGATGCAGGGATGTCAACTGTGATGTGTATGCATGTTTTATCGATTACACAAAAGCGTTTGACCGAGTACGAGACACCAAAATGCTGGAAGTCTTGAAAAAACTGGCCTGGATGGAAAAGATATCAAGATCATCCGAAATCTCTATTGGAACCAGGTGGCTTGTGTTAGGATAGACGGAGACAGAACAGAATACATGAAAATATTAAAAGGTGTAAGACAAGGATGGATACTGTCCCCAGTCATCTTCAATTTATGCTCTGAATATAACTTTAGAGAGGCGCTGCAAGATATTGAGGCTGGAATACTACTGAATGGGGAACGGTTAAACAACATAAGGTATGCAGATGACACTGTTATTTTCGCAGACAGCCTTGCTACGTTGCAGCTTCTGTTGGACAGAATCACAGCTTTCAGCCGACAGTATGAGCTGGAAATAAACAAGAGTAAAACAAAGTTTATGATAATAAGTAAAAACCAAGACATCCGTGGAAACTTATAAGCCAGATGGAACTCCCCTGGAAAGGGTTAATAGTTACGTATGTTTGGAGTGATGAGTGAAACCACTCTATTGAGATCAGAACTCCCATTGAAAAGACAAGAACCGCATTTCTCAAGATGAAAAAAGTCTTCACAAGCCACGACATGCCACGACATACAGCTAACCACGAAACTGCGTTTACGTCGTTGTTACGTGTTTTCAATACTATTTTATGGAGTCGAATCGTGGGCGCTTACGCAGGCTTCCTTCAAGAAACTTAAGGCATTTGAAATGTGGCTGTACCGGAGAATTCAAAAAATACCTTGGACGGACCGAAAGTTACCTGGGATATATAATGCGTAATGAGAGCCGATAAAAACTTTTGCAAATTATTCTACAAGGCAAAGTATATGGAACTAGAGGACCAGGTAAACGACGAATATCGTGGCTGATAAACTTGAGAGCTTGGTTCAACCAGACAACAACTCAGCTATTTCGAGCTGCAGTCAATAACGTGCGAACAGCCAATATGATATCCAACATCTGGAACGGATAGGTACTACAAGAAGAAGAAGAAGGTATTTTTTGCACGCAAAGTCATCGCATTTATACCATGCAAGATATGCTAGAATTACAAAAGAATATGAACCAGCAGACATTTGAGATACTTTTTAATGGATTTTTCCGATTCGACGGTTAAACAAGTTCAACTGCGGACGCTGCTGTAGCGACATGATAATAGAAAAAATCATATTGAAATCTGAGAGAGGTGTCTATATATAGCATGCATGCAATGAATTCGGTCTGCGAAGAAACTGAAAAAATTTGTCATGTATCACTGGACATCGCTGATCAACATGTTGATGCAAGAGACTCAAGCATTAAGAGAGATAATACAGACGTAAAAAAATTGGTGGACTGGTTTACTTATTACAGTCCTTTTCCAAAAACAAATCAAGTTATATCGCTGGCTACAGGTGCTGTCGATACTGAAAATCAAACTGCATACAAAATTGTCCTTCGGTCAGTGCGAAAAATTGTCGGGGCAAATCTAGTGAAATAAAATTTAAACCTGCAAACAGGGTCCTTCCGCTTTTGTGAGTCAATAGCTCTATTAAAGTTCCTGACGTATATATTACTGTAGATCATTTGCTGCTGTTTCAAAAAATCAGTTTATACAAGAAATTTGACGAAAACTTGAAAGAATAGTGCGAGTTAAGTCCTTATCCTAGAGCACTTCTTGATAATGCAGGCAAGCGGAAAACTCTAAAGTCAATGCTTCATAAATGCTCTGACCTTCGGTGTGATGAAATGTCTGCTGATAACGTTGCTTACGTCATGGATGGTGGATTCCTGCTGCACCGTGTAATATGGCAAAAATTTGATACTTCTCAGTATATTATCAAAAGATATGTTGATTATATTCAAAAATATTTCGGCTCTGACATAACGGTTGATTTATTTATCGTATGGCTGCACATAATATAAAATACACAAAAGCATATAACACGAACATAGTTCAATTTAACAAACATACATTCAAATTAGACATATAGTCAATTGAAGCGTCTGTTGCCATCAGGAAGTCATCGAAATTGCCATACCCGGACATTCCGTCACCATGTGTTGTACGGTTTGCTTGTCTGCCTCGCAATCGCACCTTGCAGATTGCGCCCTGCCCCACTTGTGTAGTGAGTCCGCGCATATGCCGTGGTTAGATGGATTCTATTGAATGATGAATGATGTCCATATTTTACGGGGCTGCTCGAAGGCGGGTGGTTTCATACTTATGCAGGGACGATTTCTGCATTGAGGGGGGCAGTTGTCTGTCCATCTATGCTCTCAGGAGTCCATGGAGTCGACCTGTGACGTGAGCAGTTCTTTAGCAGTTCTTATGGCTGGTCTTCTGGGTCGTAGTCTGTTTCTTCATGATTTATACGTATCCTGGTGTATGGGTACGCAAGGGTTGTCTTGTATGCGTTTATATCCTCGAAGAAGAGTTGCTTTGCGTCTGAGATCTGGAGGAGGTATATAGCTCAATATTAGAAGCCATTCGGTGGGAGTCGATCATAGCGTTCCGCTGATTATCCTCATGGATTCTGTTGCACGTCCACTTTTCGGGTGTGGGCACTGTGGAGCCAGATCGGCGCACCCTACTCTGCAGTTGAGTAAACTAGCCCAAGTGCTGAGGTACGTAATGCTTCAGCGGTAGAGTTCCATGTAGTGTCACATAGCTTGTGGAGGATATTATTCCGAGTTCGCAGTTTCGCAGCCGTATTCTCCAGGTGCCTCTTATAGGTAAGTGTCCTATCTAGGGTAACTCCACGGTACTTCGGGTGCATATTGTGGTGCAGTAAAGTATCCTCGAAGAAGACCTGGAGCTGTTTATTCGCTGCCCTGTTGGAAAGATGGAAGCATGCCGTCTCTGTTTTATTGGGATTTACGGAAATACTAAGCCTGAAGACAGAACTGCTTCCGTTTCTTCAAAGAAGCGGTGTTGCATGACTAGCACCCACATCCGCATAGCCGAACTTCCGAGAATTAGTTTCAGGAATGTCGGAGATGTAGAGGCTGAAGAATAGTGGGGCCAGGACAGACCCCTGAGGCAATCCGTCATTGAGCGTCCTTGAGGTACTCCTTTGGTTACCCAATGCAATCCGAAATACCCTGCCAATAAGCATGTTATCAATAAGTCGCAGAGTTTGTTTGCATGGGACTGATTGATAACGTTTGGTCGTGAGGGCCATGATCTGATCTGTACAGCTTCTGTCTGGTCTAAAACCAACCTGCTCGATCGAAACCCTCTTCAGTATTTTGCTCCCGATCCTGTTATATGGAAGTCTCTCAAGGAGCTTATAGATTGTGCCCAGCAGCGCTACTGGGCGATAACTTTTCGGATCATCTTTCGGCTTACCTGGTTTGAGGATGGCTATGACCTTTTCATTGCTCTCGGAATAGTTTCCTTTTCCATGATGTCCGTGAAGAAGTGGGCTAGCCATTTCTTTGTGTATTTACCGCTATTCAGAAGGAATTTGGGGTGGATACCATCAGGTCTTGGTGCTTTTCCCGCCTTCGTCTCCCTCAGGGCCCCCAACACTTCATCTCCAGTAAATGGTCGTGAAAACTCGGTTTGTTTCTGGTTGTTGGCCTTTAGGGCTTTAAGTACCTGTTTGATGCGAGTTGAGTATGCTCTGTCCCGTGGAGCTCTTGGTGTAGACACAACGTCGGAAAAAATACTGTCTGGGTGTATTTCGGTGTCATTTTTGCGTGTTTCGGACCCTCGCCGAGCTTTCTCAAGAGTGGCTACGCTTTTCTGCTAGATTTTTTGAAGTCTAGGCTGTTGAAAGTTTTTGACCATCGCTCTTATCACGCTATACCGAATGTGTGCAGTAGTTCGTCAGCTATTTCTCTAAAACAGAGTTTTATCCACAATGCCGAAACAGAATTATTGCACTCGACGCGCATATCGCTAACCATCTTAGCATCATCAAGAAATGATTAAAAAGACTTTTAATAATCTCCTGATGATGCTAACATGGTCAGCGAAACGCGCATCGAGTGCAATAATTCTGTTTCGGTATTGTGGATAAAACTCCGCTTTAGTGCATTTGGCCGAAGGTTCCAAACCCCAACATAGCTATTTCTCCGCTCTCAAGGTATGTTTTGTACTTCTCCTCGCAGTCATTATCCCATCCCGGTATATATTCCTTGCGGAATCATCTGGGTATAGACTTTTTTGCCGTTTCAATAATCGCTCCTATGAACCTCTGATAGTTTTCAGTTGTTGGGAGGATCCAGCCTGTGCACTTATCGAGACTGTTAGAGTAGCCTCCCAGTCAGCTTTCTTAAAGTTCCATCTTGACCGTGGAAAAGATGTAATAAGTGGAATACTTATGCCTATCTCTAGGACAGCCGGTCGGTGTTGGCTGAGATGGAAATCCGCCAGAACTCTGCGGGTTGCTCGTAGTGGTGTGTTGCCAACATTTGTGTTCACAAAGCAAAGGTCTGGGTTATATACCTGATTCCATGCTGCTGATTTAAAGGATCCTCGTTGTTTAACGTCAAACACCAAATATATATTGACATAACGGTTGTCTTCGATGGATACAGTGATAATAGCGAGAATATAAAAGCAATGGAACAACTTCGACAAATTGTTTCAATCTCAGGATTCGTAGAAGTCATTTTTGACGAAGCAATGCAAGTGACCTAGCCAAGAAAACATCCTATCCAATCGCTCAAACAAAACTAGATTATTATCAATTCTAATATATAAACTACAATCTATCAACATAGCTGTGAAACAAGCTAGAGACGACGCCGACGTTTTAATAGTAGAGACGGCACTTGAGAAATCACAACACAATATCACTATTATCGCTGGAGAAGATGTAGATCTATTAGTTCTTCTTATATGACGTGCTCCTTCAAACCAATATGTTTTCTTCCTTAAACTAGGGCGATGGAAAATAAAATTCGAAACATACTCTTGTAGCCTAAACACCAAACATTAGCAAGAGACTAGAAGGTTCACTCTCAGTCGGCACTTTTGATGTAGCGCTTACAAAGGCGAGCCGCCAGACTTTAAACCAGACGGGGTGAAACGTGGCCTCGTACCACGTTTCACTGAGCGGTTAACCAGCATTTTATCAGGTTCCGTGACGGGGCAAGGAGGGAAATGTTGGGGGCCGGGCTTAGAGTGAACCTTCTAATCTATTGTTAATGTTCGGTGGCCTAAATAAGTTAACAAATTATAAGAAGCATCTGTTGTTACTGTACGCTATTACTGGCTGCAACATAACTTCTGCACTTTTCAAGAAAGGAAAAATAAAATTTTTTAAAAAGTTCGAGAGGCGCCCCGAGTAGCATCACTTGGTGCAAATTTTTAAACAGGAAAATGGTACGGTAGAGACGATTGTGGAAAATGAATTACGCATTCTTCTGGCAATATATGGGGCTCCTAAAACAGATTTATCCATTGAAAACTATCGATATGTGACATTTGCGAAGTCAAAAAGACTTAATACCGCGGTGAAATTGTGGACACTTCCACCTACTGCCGCAGTTGCATGCCAACATATAAATCGAGTGAATTATCAAGTACAGAATGGGCTGGGTAATGATTTAAATCCTGAACAATGGGGATGGACGATAAATGATAATATTTTGGAGCCCCTTAAGACTTTATTACCATCTACACCAAATGTACTTTTAAATACTATTTTTTGCAACTGCACTAAAGGGACAGCACACAGTTGGACTGTTCTGTTCAATACTATATGGTCATTGTCACGGTCAGCCATTTCTCAACGCAAATGTTGATAGCGCTACCGAAGAAAATATTCAAGATGAAGAAGATAATGAGTTTGATCCCGTTGACTTATTGACACAAAATATAACAAAAGGAAAAGAAAATGGTGGGGAATACGACGAGAATCTGGAGTGGGGAACAAATGACGAAAACTTGGAGGAGATGACAGGGGGAACGAAGACGTAGAAGACGGGACAGATTACGAAAAATATGTAAGCTGTAGACGTGACTAAACCAAGCAAAATCATGGATTAGGCCTACTAAGGAAACCAATGCGCCTCCTACCTGTGCGGCGGTGTGGAAATGGATGCACCGCGGATGATTTCACGTAAAGTATGTATGTAACATCTTATGGAGAGACTTTTTTAGTCTCTATTTTCTTTCATAATCAAAAAAGTCATAGGACATACAGGACCCAAAATATTTGCAAAAAACAATTTCTAATACATTTGATCTAACTTGAAACGAAAACAAGATATCAGTGGGGACTTTTGACACATTATTAGTATAATAAACGTAAAAGTGTATGCAAAGTTTCCGCTCACTTGGATTTTTTTAGTACATGAATCCTTATGTGACTGCACTATACTCTATTTCGAAATGGTGCGGAGTAATAAAACCTACTTATAAATGCAAAACGCTAACAGAGTGGTCAAATAAATTTTTGTGATTTCTAAATATTTAGCCACAGCTGTTATCGCCTGCTGTATTATATTTTAACCATTCCACCCTGTTTTGTATGGCAATCCCGCTGCAAACAATAGGCTTTATTAGCAAAGGGGCCATTTTCTACCTGCAGTAGCGTACGTTTGGGTATTTAATTTAAAATACCTGTTTTACCTAAGTACTTTTATTTATTCACTTATTTATGTATATTCAAAAAAAGTTAGTATTACTGTAATATTTTATCACATATAATATTTATATAATAAGGTATAAGAATTGCGATTTTGTGTAAACAGTTATGTAGAGAACTATGGTATATAATTTTCGTCGTCAGAAAAATCCGTCGAATCTTCGTCATGTTCCAAGGATATAATTAAAGGCTCTACAATTAGGTCAATTAAATGGTCTAGTTTCCATATTTTTTCTTCTTCTTTTATAACATGCTCAATACACTTACGCCATTTTTCAGAATCGACATTTTTTAAAGATTCCTCAAAGATAATTTTAACATCTTTCATTTTAAACGTCGTGTTTCTCCTTGCTACATAACTTTTTACTTGGGCCCAAACAAGTTCAATTGGATTTAATTCGCAATGATACGGAGGCAGACGAAGAATAGTAATATTTCGTTTCTGTGCAATTTTGTCAACTACATACTGGGTGAAACGAGCTTTATTTGAGGACACTATGGACAACAATTCCTTTTTCACCATACTTTCATCAAATGGTATGTTATTCTGTCTAAACCGCTAAATAATATCCGCTTTTCTCCATGAATTAGTTGGTATTCTGTCAACTTTTCTGGAATGATAACTCGCATTGTCCATCACTATCACATAATTAGGTGGAATGAGATCTAACATTTGTTCAAAATATTCTTCGAACACATCGCCATTCATGTCTTCATGGTAATCGCCAGAATGATTTGACTCAAACATTAACAAACCGCCCTCAACAAAACCATCAACACTTCCAAGGTGTGTAATAATAAGTCGCTTTCCTTTCCCAGATGGTGGTTTTAGTCCGGTGGACCAGCCTTCTAAGAATGCTTGACGAAAACTTGAAATATTTTTGTCTTGCCAAATCTTCCCAACCGTATATCCTTCATTAAGCCATGTTTCGTCCAGATAATAAATCTTTCTATTCTCACTTCGCTTTATCTGTCTTAAGTAATGTCTCCTCCAGCAAATAATTTCATCTTTTTCGATTAGGAGCGATTTTCTGCTTTGTTTTTCCCAGCTGAAATTCATTTGTTTTAAAGTTGTTCACAATTTCTTCCTGCTTATCGTTGGAGACATATTTTGGTCTTGCTTCAAGGCTCCTAAAATTTTGTCGATGGTTGGTATTTCCTTATTAAAATAAAAGGAATGTACTGTTCTTCTAATTATAAGTTTGTAGTCTTCATCGATAGGCACCGTCTTTCTTCCTGAAGATGGTATAGGTGGTTTTACAGCTCCACTTTTTCGTTCACACCTTAATTTATATAT
>MU191247.1:20444-37077 GCA_016904865.1 Pissodes strobi | reverse complement strand
TTAACTCCTGCCTCCCAAAGGCCTCCAAAGTGAGGCGAGTAGGCCGGAATAAAACGCCATTTAATGCCCTCATTTTTAACCAAATTTTCCAAATCAGAGTGATTGTTTTCCAAAAAACGTCCAAGTTCCTTTAATTGCGAATGGGCTCCCACAAAATTCTTCCCATTATCAGAATGGATTTCGCAAGGTTTTCCCCTTCGCGAAATGAATCTCCTTAAGGTAGCCATAAAAGCTTCAGATGACAAACTTGTGACCACTTCCAAATGTATTGCACGTGTCGTGAAACACACAAATAGACAAATATACCCTTTGTATAATCTATTACCTCGACCTTGTGCAATTTTTAAATTAAATGGTCCTGCATAGTCCACCCCTGTAATATTAAAAGGAGGCTGAATTGTCACACGTGAATTGGGAAGATTTCCCATTTGAAACTCTAAACTTAATGGCTTAACTCGAGCACAAACAATGCAATCATGTATGATTTTTTTAACTAGGTTTCTTCCCCCTATAGGCCAATACCTTTCCCTTATTGAGCTCAAAACCATTTGAGGACCTGCATGTAATAACACTTGATGCTCTTTCCGAACAATAAGTTTCGATAAAACATGTTTTGAACTTAATACAGCTGGAAACCGTTTGGCAAAATCATAATTTGAAAGACTTTGTCAATAAATGCATTTAAACTTGATAATTTTCCCTTTTTTATAATTTGTCCCGTTTCTACTAAATTTAATTCCTTTGAGAAATATTCCCTCTGAGCAATCTTAATTAATCCTTTTTCTGAATTGTTTAATTCCCTCACAGATAACCCACCTAAATAGCATGTTTCATTGGACTTACTATTTTTACCATATAATGGATAAAGCGCAAACACCAAGCAAAAACTCGTTTCAATTTATCCAAATTTGAAAATCTGTTAAACAATTCGAATGGAATACCTTCAACATTTACAAAGGTCTTTACATTTTTTCTCGTTTCTGGAAGTTCCTCGATACCAATTATATCCACATCATTAACCGAATATTCAAATTCCTCCAGCCAACTAGGACCATTAAACCACATTTTATTGTCCTTTAATCTAGACGGAAAAACACCCCTGGAAACTAAATCTGCCGGATTTTCTTCCGACCTTACATAATGCCAATTTTCAGAATTTGTCAATGTTTGGATTTGTGAAACTCTATTAGACACAAACTGATTAAATTGATTTGCCGGTGACTTAATCCAACTTAACACCACAGTTGAATCACTCCATAAAATTATCTTATCAATATCCATTCTGGTTGAATCCAAAACTTCCTTAACAATTTTTGAAAGTAATAAGGCAGCTGAAAGTTCTAACTTTGGAATCGTTAGAATGACAAATGAGTTTTTTTTTTATTTTATATTTTCAAGAAATTTCAAGATTTTGTTGGTTTCTTTCCAAGAAATCTTGGACTTTCATTTCTTGTCATGATCTTGTCTTGAAATCAAGACAAGATCAAGACAAAATCAAGAAGTTGTCAAGGAAATGACGACCCCTACATATCGTACCGGATTTGGTTAAAAAGTAGTTTTTTAAAATATACCATTTTTTAAATATAATACTAATTAACAAAAAGTGAAGGCCCAAATGAAAAAAAAATATTCTTCATAAAAGTTTCGCTTATGTCTTGACAAGGTAATAGAGCAAATCCCATATTTTTTGCTTGTAAGCTAACAAACATATCACAATAAAATCATATACATATCGTAACGGATTTCGTTAAAAAGTAGTTTTTTAAAATATACCGCTCAATTAACAAAAAGAAAAGGCCCAAATGAAAAAAAATATTCTTCATAAAACTGTATAGAAACTTAACCTTAAAAAAAATTAAAAAAGCAACGGGATTCGAACTCTGACCGCGCCGCCGCTCCGCCGATAGAGCCGCCGAATCGAGACCTAACCACCTAGACCACTCGGCCACGAGAGTTGTTGGAACGGAACGATTGCATCGCGAAGACATGGCGCGATTAGGTGCGCAAATCAATGAGCTTTTGTAGTGCTACAGAACCTAACCGATTTTAGCAGCCTGGTACCATCGTATGTGAGCATGTGTAAATATTCGTCCCGGCGCGCGTTAAGAAGTTTCACTTCAATCACACTTCAATAATACATGTTGCTTTATTTTTTTTCCTTATTTAAATTTTGGCAAATATTTTTTAACCACATAGTGTCTTAACCACCGTGAACCGCGTCTTGATCGTGGTATATCTAAAAAGAATGTTTAAGGAACAGAACTAAGGCACAGCAGCACCCAAATGTCGAATTAGCGGCAGCTAAAATCACGGTACGGTACGTGAAATTAGGATCCATCTCTAGCCATAGGATCTCCCTTTAGAGTGTGTGCCACTGCCATAAAAAATCATGTAAATCGTGGAAATATGTAATAAAAATAATAAATAATAAAGTAAAGCTTTAATCATTAAAGATATTCACCATCTTTTATGATAATTCCATCTTCTCTGATTTGCCAACTTATGTTTAGGAAAACGAAAATATTTAATATTACTCCCTTTGGTGGTCCTATTATTGTTCTTACAAGTAGCCACAGCACAGTTCGGCATAATTATACTATAAGTTAATTTAAATAATCCTATAACATATATAAACACAAAACAAATCTAAAAATTCACTTAATTTCATAAACTATGACAGCTTCAAAAGGAACATTTTTTCTCGGGTGACGTAGATGCGCGGGTGAGTCAAAAACGAGTCTAGAAATCAGCATACCGTTATATGTGTATCGTGGTCTATGATCTTTTTTAACCCAAATTTGCCTATACATTTTTTCTATGTCAGCACAAAAGGCAATCTTGTTTTCTCTAAAACGCAATAAAATTGATAATAAATTATCCTGTATCTTGGGCCCAACAAATTGTAACTGATTAATACTCACACCAGTGTCAGAAAGTGCAGATCCATCATACACAACTCTCAGCTTTGTTGTAGCGCTATCCTTCTTAACCACCCCATGATGTGGAAGGAAAACTGATAATTTATTATCCTCATGACACGCTTTAGTTATATGACCTACCCTCTCATATTCAGCCATATACTCACAATATTTTCCCTTAAAGATTCACTTTTCTGGAATCTTCTTTCCAAAGACAATAACCTCTGTAGTGCCATTTGTTTCGAATCCCCAAGAGTATCCACAGAACCCTTAAAGGGGATGGATACCATGAAACGACCATCCTCTGCACGCACGGTTGTCGAAACAAACAACTTTTCACACAGCGAATCTTCTGGAGACAATACATCCTGCCTTGCAATTCCCGGCTCCCCCCATTGCCAAAACATCTGAAGTTGATTTTGCACATCCGAGTCCACAGTAAAATTGCAAACAGTCTTATGTTTTTTCCCACAAAACGTATTATTCCCTATCTCCCCAGAAACAATCCAACCTAAAGATGTGTTCTAAAGACTTGGCATACCATTGCCCAACGATATTTGCCAAACACGCAAGAGTTTCCAAAATAATCCAGCACCAATAAGCATATCCACCTCCTCAGGAATATAAAAAGTTGGATTGGCTAACTGAATATTTTGTGGTATATTAAATAAATTTAAATTAATTTCGTGCAGAGGAATTTCTTCACTAATCCTTGGAATTATCAAACATGAAATGGAAGCCTCAAAATTACTCACAGTTGATAAAACTTCAACCTGACACCTCTTATTTATTCTACAGGCACTTTGACTTATCCCTACTACAGAGATATTTACTGGTCTGCCCTGCAAACCTAACCTGTTGTACATTTTCTCAGAAATAAAATTACTCATAGAGCCCGAGTCTAACAGCGCTCTACATTCATGAAAATCACCATAAATATCCTTGATTTTCACAACCGCTGTAGAAAGTAAAACCTGCCCACTGTTACCCACATTTTTATTACTACTCATGGACATAGTTACTGTTTACTCTACGCCCCCATTGGCGCCAGATTCCTTAGTATCATTCTTTTGCACATCCCTCTTCTCTAAAGAACCCTTAGAGTAATGTAATAATGTATGGTGACTCATACCACACCTTTCACATTTAGAGGCACTACATTTAGTACTAAAATGATTAGAGGAAAAACAGCATAAACAAAGTCGATTCCTTTTGACCATAGACACACGGGCTGAAACAGGGAGATCTAAAAACTTTTTACAAGTTACAGGTTCATGAATTTCCTTACACATAAAACATTTTTTACCCACATTTAAAAATGATTTTTGTTAATTTTTTAGCTTACGCCAGTTGCCTGAAAAATGATGCTCCTTATCCATAGCCTTTCCTCGTGAATGCTCTAAAGTTTCTAAAATATCAGCCCTGCCTTTTATAAAATCTTTAAAATCATTTAGTGATGGGGTTTCATTTTTTACTTTGACGCTCTCCCACTCTTTTAAACTAACACGATCTAATTTAGAGGCTAAGTGATAAATGATTAAATCATCCCATGATTGCACCGGTCGACCTAAATTTTCCAGCGCTCGCAAATGTTTATATACAGTGTCACACAAGTTTCTCAAACCATCAGAAGATTCATTACGCAAAGGAGAAATCTCAAAAATACCTGAAAGGTGATTTTGAATTAATATCCGTTTGTTGTCAAACCTTTTACACAGGGACTCCCAAGCTATTTTATAATTCGAAGCACTAAATTCAATCGACTCAATAACTTGCTTAGCTGGACCTAATAACTGTGCCCTCAAGTAATGAAATTTCTGCACCTCATTTATAGTTGCATTTTTATCTATTAGGCTTTCAAATGTGTCTTTAAATTCTAGCCACTTATTGTAAGAGCCATTAAAGGTGGGAATATTAATTAAAGGCAACTTCACAGCATTTGAACTATTTTCTGTTCTAATATTTAAATTTGCCCCACTAGGTGCCCCCGAATTACTTGAGATTTCACTGTTATTATCCGCTTCACTATATTTTTTTAGAATTCCTTTTGCCGTACTTGTTGCCTGAAAATAAAAATTTTCAATAGCCTCCCTTTCACTAAGCCTGTGCTCAAGTTCTGTTTCCTCCGAATTAAATTCTAAATCACCTTGAATCTCTTCAAACTCCACTAGAAGGTCTTGAACTATATTTAACCTAGTTTCCAATTCAATTAAAACTGTATCTTCTAATCTTTCGTTTTCCTCTAAACTAGAAATTTTTCCCTCGACTTCTGTCAAATATTTTTTAGAGTGATTCGCCCCTTCACAGCCCCTCGTTTTTTAATCAACAATTTAATTTGTTCCTCCATATTATTAAACTAAAAAACCTTTATATATCCTTAAAATGTCCTTAAAGCTTAACCTTTAATAAAATACCTAAACCTTAATAATACACAACAAAATATGAGGCCAATATATAGGCCTTTTAGGTATATTTATTTCAAAAAACAATTAAAAAAGATCCACTGTAACTTTAACTCCAAAATAAAATAACTTTACCTGATCTTTTTGCGCATTACTCGAACTTCACGCACTACGTAGCACTGCCCAACAACAAAGAAAATAGTCCACTTTTCTTTTCAGTCTATTCCGCACACAAACAACCGAAAAAACAGCCAGCGAAATCTCTAATCCACAGCAAGAGACTTCTTCGCGTTTTAAACATCCAATTTTAAACGCGTCCACCCTATATATTACCTCTCCACACTAGGTAATCGGTTAACATTAATTTGTATACCATGTATACTCAACATTACCTCTCCACACTAGGTAATAGGCCCACATTAATTTAACCACACGTTAATTAATTTTTGTATCACACACGGCACTATAAACGTACGACGACGTTTACCTTAGGCTTTCAAATTACTTTGGAAAATTCCACTGAGATTTAACACACTAAATCTCTTTTCCAACTATGCACCTCACTTCTTCCGTCTTCTTTAAGAACATCCGCGACTCGAAGGACCAAAATGTTTATAACAAAAACGACTCATTTAATTTTTCATCGGATTTTTATTATGAAAGACAAAATGCCGGTTCTTAAACGGAGAAGTACATAGAAAACACGTGAAAGCCAAAGCCTACGAGTTGCATCATCTTTTCTGCTCGATGCTCTTACCACAACTCACTAAAGCTAAAAATAAATCAAACCCGAGACGGAAGGGATGTTGTCATGCAAACCGCCCGTGAAAAAATATAAGTGAGATCGACTAAACGACACATGTTTAACGGCGCCAATAGATTTCTTTAAATTACGATAACCAGCGTAGGAAACGTTGATTTATAAATACAATATTATTTTCTTAACAGAACTTCTTTGGGTTTTTTAGTTTTTCTTCCATACGAGTTTGTAACCTCTACCATTGTTGGGTGGAATTTGGTAGTAATACATAATACGTCACGCTTGTCCTTCCACTTGCTGACATATACTTTGCCCTTCCTTTTCCAAAGATGGTCGCCTCTTTTGAGTTTTTTTGAAGTAAGGTATTTGGGTTATCTTTTCTATTTTTTCTCAATGTACCTGTCGTATGCGTTTTTCTCAGAAGGAGCCTTTTAGACAACCCAACGCTATTGTAATAATTGTCCATTATTAGGTGATGACCTTTATCTAAAAATGGATCAACTAGTCGGAATACCAGTGCCTGTAGCTTGGAAACTTCTTTATGATCGGGCTGTTTTCCTTTATATATCTCAATGTTATGATTGTACACATTTGGAGAGCACAATTCACAAAAATTTATGCCATATTTGGCATAAGGGAAAGTGCCTCTTCTGGGGAAAAAGCCTTTTGATAATTGCGTATCAAAATTTGTAGCAGCGAACTAACTTTATTCAAACGGTCTTTGCTCTGTCTGTTGTCCGTCGGTGCAGTTAAACGCACGTAGTAACTGCTCATGCCTTTTTCCTGTCATCATGTTTGAAAATATGGGATGATAATAAAGCGGATCGTAAGAAAATATTTTGCGCAAAGCGTATTTGGGCTTGAAGAAGTGACAGTCCAAAAAATTTAAACATTTCTGTAAAATCGGTGTTGGAAAATGATGCCATTCGCGCATGCTTTGCATGTGGTCTGTTGGTTATCCCGATTTGTTTTCCATACTCATTAGTGCATGATGTCAAAAGATTCATCACATCATCGTCCCACAACATTTTGAAAACTTCCAGCGGTGATGGCATCATGTGCCACAAACTAATTTGATCCCAGAACTTGCGTTGTCAAAGTTAAAATCAGGAATGTCGTCAACATCGCTGCACCACTCTTCATCACCGTCTAAATGATTGGTTGGCGTTGGCGAAGATGGTAACGATGAAACAAGATTCACGGATTCATATGATTCAGAAGCAGAAGGGGAACGTTCAAAACTTTTATCGGATGGAACATAGTCTTTATCGTTATCATCAGAGCATGCAAAGGGATCTTCATCACTTTCTTGACTAGTCTCGTCGAAAGTCGATGATTCTGATTCACCAGTTTCTACTTCGTCATATAGTTGCAACCGCCTAGCTCTTTCGTTTTTGTCCATTTTGCTGTAAAAAATTGTATCTATCAAAAATATTAGGGTAAACAGACTTTTTGTCCCGAATGCGAGCGAAATTCGGCTCGCCTTTATCGCCGAATAACAAACGTTCTGCGAGGAGTGAGGCAACGTATATACCATTTAGTAAATTTTGGCATTACTTTCCAATGTTTGTTTTATACTAATTTTTACTGCCGCCACCCAGTCCATGCACGTTGAAACCCGCCATAAAATATGTATATTCCAAATATGTGTAAAATAATTACTAAAAATATACCATTTGGACAGTAAAGCATATGGCTATATAAATAAAATTATCAATAAACATTTACCCAAAACTTACCAATAACAGGGGTACTATCCAGGGACACGATCAACACGCGACTGTATAATTAAATACAACAATAATTGTCTTCAAAAGCAGACGTGGCGCCAAACGATCAGGTTTCTGTCAACCTGTACGAACTTATCAATATATGTATAATGTATATTTCCAGGGACGATTCTCTGATGGGTTTATGTGTTCAGTGGGACACAATAGAATTTATCATACCACAACACATGCTAATAACGACTGCTCTTGAAGACCTGTCAATTAAAGTTGGGTAAATTTTGTCTTCATATGCAGACGTGTCCCTGTATGTTGGTCTGCATATGGAGACCTGTCCGTAAATGTGTTAATATTTTCTCTCAACCCTGCATAGCATTTTTCTAGTTTACAATCGACACCCAAAATCACTTTATGTAAAAGGTTTTTAAAACTTTTAAAAATTTAATTAACATTAAAGTTGGATAAAACTGCTGATATGTTAAACTAAATTTAATATTTAAAGTGTAACAGTTCGATTTTTGCTAATGTCAAATATTTTTAAAATTTCATTTATATGCCGCCTTTAGCAAAAAAGATGCTGTATTTTGCACGCATCGGTGTATTAATTCTAAATTTATTGATTCGATTTGCTGACTATTCGCTTAAAAATGCCGCTTTTCTTAATGTAAATTAACTCTGTTCTAAGTATCGGTTAACGATATATTTGTATTAGCTTTTATTACACGTTGTGACTATATTTATTTTAGTTGACAAGCGTGGCACATTGTTATAAAGATAGCTTGGCTTGATTTGTATTACATTACCGTAGAACGGTCAATGAACCGATTTATATTTTTAAGAATTCTGTTAGTGAAGCCAGCAAATACGCTGCATTTGACTTGTTGATCCATATTTTAATTTTGGTTGGCATATTCCATAACTTTTTGGATACCCCTGGGGCCGATCATTCCGGAGATCGTTAGATAGTTTTGGGACCTCTGCTTCTAAAGATATTCACACGGCAGCCTGTATTTTTTGTAACATGTACCATTACTTGTAAACGCCAGCTGTCGATTTAAATTTTTAAAAGTTTATCGTTTTGTTAGGGAATATTCTCTGGTATTTCTTGAATCATTCAATTTCGGTGAATTAATTGTGGCTTCCGCAGTCGTGTTACAACCATAATAAACGAGAACTAAGTTGGTTATTAACTTAGAATTATTCCTCGTATCGAATCGTTAGAATACGATACGGCAGTTCTCCGCCATACAATTTTCCCCCCCTCTAATCTCGTAGAAGCGAAAAGGACAAATTGTCTGAAAACTGAGGATTTGGCTCTTCTAAAATGTCCATCGAGGCGAAGAGAAGGTTTGCTGATAGTGCAGTCGTAGAGACTCAACATTTTATTGTGATTCAATTCTACCCTTTCTTTGGGGATATATTGTGTTGATTTTCTGCTTGTGTTTTAACACGACCGATTAATGGGGATCTAAATACTGCTGTATTAGGTAAGCATTTTCTCTGGATTTTTTTTTTGTATTGCCTGTGAAGCGCGTGGACGCCATATCGCTAACGGTTATTTCCATTATTTCTAGAGGCTTTCCACGTTCGTCAGATAAGACCGAGACCGTCGAATTTCCCTAACCCTCATACACACTAACGAGGTAATTATTGCTCTAGTTTTGCCTAAATTAATGACTTAATTGCTTTATCAGTTTTACCTTTTTTTGTGGTTATACCGCCATTTGCTTTGCGTCCCATTATGTTATCTTATCTACTCCATTTTATCAAATCTGAATTTTTATTTTAAAGTAACTTGAGCTTTGATCGTATGGGGAAGTTTATATTTTCTTTTAGGGGTGATTCATCCCTATTTTTTTATATTCAAGTTGTCTGAAACTTAGTATCTCTTTTATTTGTTGATGGGCATTGGAAGTCCATGGTTTTTTTTTCTGGGGGAATTTGTTTATAAAGAAGATATATTTATGCAAGAGGGGCTATGGTTTTTATTAAAGTAAGGGGGCTTCGTCTAATGCGCACTGGTTTATTTCAGGGCTTTTCCTGGATGGCCACAGTTTTTTCTGGAGGGCCACAACCTTTGCTGTAGGGCCACAACACTAGAAGCAGGTTCTACTAGAGGCTACTACTACCAGGCTACACTAGAGCCAATCCTAATACCGAGCCGAGACCTCGGCTAGTTTTCGCTCAGGGCGAGTGCCCTAACAGTACCAACAGGTGCTCGGCACCTTTACCAGAGTTCGACGGATCTAAGTGGTATCGTACAGAAGCTTAAGTTTATCTATTCATTTATTATTATTAATCGCTCTGAATTTTCTTTCTCTTTAATATAAATCAAGCATTGACAGTCGAGCTTTAAAACAGTTTCTATAATTTTATTACTTTCATTCATTTATCGAGTAACATAACCCCACTGAATTTTCTTTCTTTATAATATAAGTCAGGCATTGACAGCCAAGCTTTCAATAGTTTACTCTAATTTTATTCTTTTTATTAATTTATCGAGTCATTTGATTTAATTATTGTGGCCGTTCATTGCTATATATTATTATCGCTACATTTAAAATCGGTGCAGCTATTAGCGCACGCATACCTACATATAATTAGCTTAGTTGACATCAAAGTGATCACTTCGGTTAGTAGTATTTAGTGCATTTAGTGGTAAGGCATACAGAACCGAGTATTAACAACTGAATTGGTCTCCGCACAATCTCCATATTGTGCTCTGTTTATTTCATCAATTACTTTAGTAGTCATTGGACATTCCTTTGTCTTAACTAACCGCATTTCCATTCAACATTTGACTCCAGATAGATTGTTGCTGTGTCTTCAAAAAAAAAGAACTTAGTAGCAAATATATTGTTCTTTAAATTTTTAGATTGTGTTTTCTTGATAAGTTAATTGATTAATTATTGATTTAATAAGCCGGCTTATATTCTCTATAGCTTTTTCTGTTTAGTTGGTTAGAACGGGTGGCGCTCAAACGACCCCACTACCGGGGCGCGATTTTACTAAATATACTTAACGCCAGCACAAGACACGCCCACCGTAATACGTCAGCTTTAAAAATTTCCGATATACTCGGCGCCAGCACTTCGCACTAAATATACTGCGCTCCAGCACAGGGCTTGGTGGAAGCAGATGTGTAGAAGTTTGGCTCAAGTGAGAATGCCAGGCAATGGTTTTGACGCTCGTCCCTTGAAAGTTTCTGGTATTTATTGTCTTTTGGGTTGATTCGTTTTTTGACATTCCTTCTGTTAGTTTTTGTTGGTTGCGTCCCGCAGCCAGCGAAGCGAGTGGAAAGCATTGCATGAAGTAAAAATGTAAAAAAAGTTGCGTTTCGAAAATAGGTGAAAAAGACTATAATATACCTGACGTATTAGGATGGACGTGTCTTGTGCTAGCGTGATGTTAATTTTGTAAAATCGCGTATATGTCAGGTATATTATAGTATTTTTCACCTATTTTCGAAATGCAAACAATTTTTGCATTTTTACTTCATGCAATGCTCTCCACTCGCATCGCTGGCTGCGGGACGCAACCAACAAAAACTAACACAAGGCATGTCAAAAAACGAATTAACCCAAAAGAAAATAAATACCAAAAACTTTCAAGGGACGAGCGTCAAAACCATTGCCTCGCATTCTCACTTGAGCCAAACTTCTACATAGCTACTTTCTGCTAGCCAAGATGACACCAAGCCCTGTGCTGGAGCGCAGTATATTTAGTGCGATGTGCTGGCGCCGAGTATATCGGAGATTTTTAAAGCTGACGTATTACGGTGGGCGTGTCTTGTGCTGGCGTTAAGTATGTTTAGTAAAATCGCTACCGGGGCCGGTCATTTGCAATACAACTCTCCGGGGCTAGGTTCCTTTTTAATTGATTGAAAAAAATATATTTACTTTCATTTTAACCTTAATCAGAAAAACGTGTTGCAGCAGCAAATTGGTGTTTATATGACATCCCCTTTATGCCCCTAAAACAAGTACAGGCTTCAAGTTTAAAATTTACAACATTTTTTCTCTTGTCTTTACTTTCAACTTTTTACTTCTTACGTTTCAACTTTGATAAGCGTTTCACTTTGATATGCGTTTAATTTTTCTGACTTTACCCTCACTAATAAAGTTTGACTTCAAAAAATTCACAAAATGTTTCTCTGAATGTGAAAATCTTTCTTCAAATTTTCGAATGAATAAACCTGCACAGGAAAATTTGACGACCCATCGATTCTTCGTAGAAAATTAGAAGGGGTTGTTTGTTGACTTGCTTATTGAAAAATATGAAAGTAATGTTGAATTAATTATACAATAAATCAGTTACAAAGTTTTCGGAAAATGTTGCCTCACGTAAAACAGGTTCGGCATTAATAAGTGCACTGCATACCTTTCGGAAATATAATGATGGTATCCCCATAATAAGGGCAAAAACTATAAAGGGGCTCGTAGTATACCACTACAACCAATTGCAATCGATTAGCAGGTAGACATGTAAATAACAGTGATAGACCTCCCAAGAGATTAAAGCTTTCCGACCATGCTTACAGTAAGGTCAGAGGTGTGGAAAAAACGTTTTGAAATAATTGTAACATCTTCCAAGATTATCTTACCATAATCCATTGCCTTATTGTGTTTCTAATAATATATCTTTGGGGAAAACAAATGCGAAGAAATAAATATAATGTATGTAAAATATTTTTATTTCCTTACTTACCGGCGCTAAAACCGTAACCATACTATAGTTATATGTACACTGTACATTAGCTTATCTACAACCAATAAAGTAGATTTTACAGCACTAGTGCGATGAGGTAGCAGATTTTACAGCACCAGTGCGGTAAAGTGTTAGTTATGACACTTAAATGGTGCATTTAACCTTGATTTTTGCAGCACAAACAGTAATAACTTCTACATACATCCTCATACACAATAGGAGTTTACTTATTTCCTTTGTTTTTACTATTACTACTACATTCTAAAATCACGCATTTCCTCCTCTCCTAGGACCAAATCGCACGATAAAATAATTGTGATAGCATTTCAAATATGAATTTGCACACAATTTGTTAACGTTTTTAAAGCATTATTATTCAAAAAACAAAGTACCTAACATAAATTCAAACTCTGACGCGTTTGTCTGACCAAATATATGCTTCCTATTTTCAGCCATTCACAATTTTACTGGGATTAGATATTAACTCACGACACTTTAAACATGTAGGTAATAGCAAACAAGAAATAGTTAAAATAGGTACTTACTTTCGTAAATTATGTTCACAGAGTACGACTATGAGGTTATTCACTTACGCATGGATTGTAATATTTGGGTTCAAATGAATGGGTACTCTGTTTTGATGAACATGGCGGTCAGTTCCTTCTAGATGAGTGCCGGCTATGCGACGTTGTCGGCGTGCGCGGCAAAAGGGAGCACCACTGATTTTGTGAACATTGTGAAGTGGTGAAGTAGTGACATAGGGCCCAGTTTACATAAAGTTTCTTGCGGAAAATAGGTATAACCCTTCATATATGTTTTTGTGTTTCCATTTTAATTCAAGTTTTGTATTATAAATGTTTATATGTTAGTATTATAATCTGCACGGTATACGTTAAAGCGATACATGTATATTTGCTCTATTTTCTAATAAATGTAATTTTTCTGTCACGTTATTAAGAACAAGCTGCCGAGATTTTCCACGATGCTGATATAATCTTAGGTCTCATCCGCAACAGCGCCGCAGTAATAGTACGGCTTGCGTACTATTTCATAAGAGGGGAGAGAAGAAGGGGAACGATGTTAGCTTCTTCATCTTTAGTAAATAAATCTAAAATCACTTGTATTTCTTTTATACCAAACAAATATGAACTTCACGTAGGCATATATACACTTATCTCAGAATCTCGGATAAAATTTTCATGCGCAAAAACAGTAGGTCGATATATTTGCTTCATTAATGAAGGGGCTCTTCTATTTACATTTACCTATAATCATTAGTTCTGGTGGGCTTGTACTAATTTTGGCTAGTTCTAGTCAGTTTGGGTTAGTTGCGGTTATTTGCTTTAATTTAATTTTGGTTAGCTTTAGCGAGTTCTGGTTAATTTGGTTTAGTTTAGGATATTATAACGGTATTTAATTTGCATTTTAGGTTAAAGGGTTCTGCTAAACTGTTATCTACCAGTGGCGTGCACACAATGAAAGCACAAATGCATTGCCTACCCTGATGTTTTGACATTTTTATATTTTCCCATTTAATTTTAATCCCGATAATATAAAGTATAATTTTACTAATAAGTATAATCCAAATTTAAAAAACTTATCTTAAGCGCCAATTGAAATATTAATTATATTATAGAAAAACATCACAGTCTACCACTCATATTACGCTACCTATATTAAACGGAATAATATTCTCCGACGGCAACCGCTAAAAAGCATTCCATAACAAACCGAAGGCATGCACTTATACCGTCAATACTGGATTTACTATGGAAGCAAAAAGCAATGCTTGAAAAAAGACAGCCAAATGAAACGTTACATAAAAAGAAAAGAGACAAAGCATGCGAACATGATCCGGGCCGACCGACGCGACGACGCAACGATAAGTGCTGTTGCCAAAATGTGCTCTCTTTAATTAATATTTTGATTTGATAGAAATTTTTTTTTACCAAGGATCATATTGTTATTGTTTTTTTGCGCTTTAGTAATTGGTTTGGAAGCGATTACCGATTACATCATTACAGGGTTTGGTTAGGAAAGCTTTATTATTTAATAATGTTTAAAATTACAGTACATGGGGAATCCCTAAATTTATTAATATTTCGATATCTGGGTATTAATAACGCCATGCATTTTTTTTGCAAGAAACTGAAACCCGATAATACAACACCGGCATTGGCCAGCCATAAATAAGAATAATCTCAGGTTCTCTTTTCCATGTGCCCTATTCTTTTTTGAGATTGGGATTTGACGCCCTGCGCTTTTAGTTATAGTTTTCAAGTTTAGTTAGTTTAGTACCTATACAAGGGGTTGTTGTTTTCTTTGTGTGTTAGTTTTGTTGGTTAGAAAGAAAACATCGATATTTTAATAAAAAAAACCATGACAATTATTAGTGGCTCTGCAGGTATCGTCATAAAATTAAAATGTATTGTTGGCTATGCTTACTCTTTGGCGAAGAAGGAAATTGTAGAGTAAACGTGGGTATATTGATGTAAATAATGTGTCAAATGTCTCAGAAAAACAAGGCCAGTCCACTAACCATTTCCAACGCGTTTTCTTTGCATAGTTTTGGCGAAACTCGAATTGAAAAGGCTTTATGCCTACATTTTTTGGAGCCTCAAAATGGACGTTTTTGGGTGTGACACCTGAAAAAAAACTCTACCTACGGCGGCGCCTGCAGCGGGCTTATTCCTTCTGTATCATTTTCTATCATGTTGCCTACCCTCTCCTAAATGGCACTGCACGCCACTAATCTACCGTCAATGGCCTTTGGCTTGTTGGGCATATCATACACGACAAAATTATTTGGGATCGTACTCATTTGGATATTTTTTACGTCTCCAGTTAGGTACGTTTGGTTTTTCTAGGTATATTATCTTTAATTACCAGTTTACCTATTTGCCGAATCCACCTTGAGTCAAATGATTGCACGTTCAAACGTCATTGTCTTCAAAGCCCATAACATCAAAATTTCAGTTTAAAAATGATGGTGCAAGCACTCTCACCAATCAGAACACTACTTCTAGGTAATCAAGGCCGGTGAGTGATACGTTTCCCTAAATTAATTTTTTAGCAGAATTTATTGCTAGGTTTGTCGAATAAATTAATGCCATTATTTGAGCCCAGTTTCCGTCTTTGCAAACATGTATTTTTCCAATGTTATATAGCTATAAAAGTAATTGAATGTATTTGTTGTAATATGTTGTAGTTTCGGTCTTGTCCTCGAAAAAGTTTTAAGGAAATTTGCCACATCGAAGCAAATTGATAAAGGAGCGTACAAACAATGCACCATCACGGAAAATATGGTGGACCCGTGCAGGCCCGAACCGTCCATTGTGATAATCGGGGCCGGAATCGCAGGACTCAGTGTGGCCCAAAGGTTAGCTCAATGCGGATTGAGCAAGTTTACAGTATTAGAAGCTACTGACAGGTGAGTAGATATTAAAAATTATTATATACCTACTTCAAATTAAGGACACTAAATGCACCCCCGTCGAGGATGGATGGATTTAGGAAAGCTTAAATAGTTCTCTATATTATTGCAAGCGACCTCTAACGGTTTTCAGTACAAGTTAACGAATGTATTCGTCGCTTAAATTTAATCGATCATTCCCATCATCCAGCAGACTCCTCTTCTTGTAATCGATATTTAATGGCTGGTCTGTTTCGCAAATATCGATAATGTCAAATCTCGGCAGTTCTCTGATTTATTGAAAACCAGTAAATATAAACGTCACCATTTTGTCGAGAAAACTGGGATTATCGTTTAAATTCCGTGGCTGTTTTTCTTTTCGGTATTTCTGGATTTATAAACATTGAAAATTATTATTTTTTGAAATTAAGCTCACTAAATACACGTATGGACAATGCTTTATTTGCCTTACTCTTAACGGTTCTCATTTATAGCATGCAAGAGATTGTTTTTAGAAATGATTAATATCAACAACACTGATAATTGCTTAAGCAAAAGAAGTGACATAGGTACAAAACTTAAGTTATATTTACAATTATCTTCTTAAACTTCACAAAGATAAGTTCCATTTGTTAACGGAACAGGACTTACCTTTACACTAGCATGGCAGGAACGTCAAACTGGTGAGAGGAGTTTGATTACGGGGA
>MU191247.1:0-20344 GCA_016904865.1 Pissodes strobi | reverse complement strand
CTGGGGAGTGATCCAACAAACCCCATTTTTACCCCTGTCAGACTAGGGACCGCCAAAGGAATGAGTCTGAGGCCGATGCTTCGAGTGGAAGCGGCACTAGGTGGTAGATGCATAAGCCTACTCGCATCGTCCGGTGAAAGACCACCCCACCAGAATTGGGAAGCGCTAAGTGGTTTTCCCAAATCACGTTCCGCTTTCGCGCTGGTGGTCCCGGGTTCCACAGTAGGAATATATGGACATGATGGTGCTTCCAGGATCAAAATATTCCGGAAGTAAACTCCCCGGCCATTCGGATCTCCGGGCGCTGGGTGGCCCTGGGAGCCCTTCATTCCGCATTTCACATACAGCAAAGATACCGAACCAATTTAGAATAGATTTCTGCAACATAAGAGGCCTAAATACAAACATAAATTCGGTACACCAACATCTACAAGCAAATAGACCACACATATTAGCCCTCACAGAAACACAAGTATGTTCTACAACAACAACAGTGAACTACCTCTATCCTGGTTACGACTTACATACCAGATTTAGATATAAGTTCGGAATATGCCTTTTTGTCCGAAGCGACCTTTCATGTCACCGCGAGGAAACACTCGAACCGAACAACCTTGACGTCATGTGGCTCAAGTTCACCGCCAAGGGATTAACCAAGTTTATATGTTGTCTCTATCGCCCTCCGAGCGATAGAGCCTACCAAAGCTTTTTTTCAACACTAGCTACCACTTTTGACTCAATACAGGTCGATCACCCCAGTTCAGAAATAATCGTTCTGGGAGACTTCAATGCCCACAACACCAACTGGCTCAAACATCACAACAAGACCGACAACGAAGGTAGAGAAGCTGAAGCATTTGCCATCAGCTGCGGGCTTACTCAACTTGTAGACGAACCAACTCGAATCTCAGAGAGGGGCGAATTCGCCGCCCTCCTGGATCTTTTTGTGACCACCAATCCTGACCAGTACAAGGTTACAGTTGGTCCGCCATTAGGTACCTCCGACCACAAACTTATTACAACGGTTTGTGAATTGCCACCCATACAGAAGGATCCACCAATGCCTCGCAAAATCTGGCATTACAATTCTGCAAACTGGGACGATCTAAGGCAGTTCTACCTAGATTTTCCTTGGCTCGACGTCTGCTTTGCCACTGACGACCCTTCAGACTGCTGCGAAGAGATCATGCAAGTAATCTCATCAGGAATTGAAGCATACATCCCAAATTCCATCAAGTTACCATCAAAAGGAAAGCCCTGGTTCGACAAAAGATGCGAAAGAGCTGTAGGAAGGAAACAACAAGCCTATAAGTACTGGCAGCAAAATCAGACCGCTGAAAATCGCAATTATTTTATCGAAGCGAGAAACGAGTGCAAGCGTGTGATCGACGAAACTAAGGACAAACACAATCAAAGGATCAGGAATAAACTTTTGCAATGCCCCAGTGGTTCCAGGAATTTCTGGTCGGTAGCAAAGGCAGTAAGTAACAACTTTACAAAAACGTCTCTCCCACCTTTGACGGACGAACGTGGCATCACGGCGACTACAGCCAAGGAAAAAGCAAACATGCTCCCCAAAATGTTTTCATCGCACTCTACCTTAGACGTGCCTCAAGGCAAGACTCTCCCCACTATACCGAACATCAACACTACCATGGCAGAAGTCAAGTTTTCTCACCGTGATATTCGCAAAATCCTTAAAGAACTAGATACGCAAAAGGCATCAGGACCGGACGGAATACCTGCCATCGTGCTAAAGAACTGCGCCAACGAACTAACACCCGTTTTTTCCAGGCTTTTTTCTCTTTCTTACAGAAAAGGGATTTACCCATCCTCTTGGAAAGTTGCTCGAGTGCAACCTGTTCCAAAAAAAGGCAAGAAAACCACGCCCTCAAACTATCGCCCAATTGCCTTGCTTCCAATAATCTCCAAAGTCATGGAACGTGTAGTCAACCAGCAACTACTAAAGTACCTCGAGAGCAACAGAATAATCAGCGATAATCAATACGGCTTTCGCAAAGAGAGATCGACAGGAGATATATTGGCCTATGTCACTCATATATGGAGTAGGGCAATTGAAAACTACGGAGAGTCTCGAGCGATTGCGTTGGATATTTCAAAGGCATTCGACAGAGTTTGGCATGACGGACTGCTCAACAAGCTGCCGTCCTTGGGACTGCCCGCCTCTCTCTGCAGCTGGCTGGCCAGTTTCCTTAAGAACCGATCCCTACACGTTGCGGTCGATGGATACATCTCGGACACATTCACCATCAACGCCGGCGTGCCTCAGGGCGCAATACTTTCACCAACTCTGTTCCTCATCTATATTAATGACCTGCTGATCGAAACGAATAATCATGTTTACAGTTTTGCAGATGACAGTACCCTTGTCTCCCACTTTAGATCAGAAAAACCCTTACCAGCGACTGAGACTCATCACCGCAGACAGGAGCAGATTACAGCAATTAATCAAGACCTGGAGAAGGTTCAAACTTGGGGCGACCGAAATTTGGTCCAGTTCAATGCAGCAAAGACCCAAGCAGCAACTTTTACTAAGAGGGCCAATACAGCGGGCCCTGACATCATTATGGCAGGATCGACCATTCCTTCATCCTCGGCAATCGGGCTGCTGGGTGTCTCGGTCAACAGCAATATGTCATGGCATGACCATGTTGCTAACATCGCAAAATCAGCCTCCCAGAAGCTTGGTGCGCTATTTCGCAACAAAAAACTCTATACACCGCAGCAGTTGCTCTTGCTGTACAAAGCGCAAATAAGACCGTGCTTAGAATATTGCTCACATATCTGGGGTACCGCACCAAAGCATACCCTAAAGCTGCTGGATTCCATTCAGAAGAGGGCTGTGCGTCTCGTCGGCGATCCGGAGTTGACCCGGAATCTGGATAGTCTGGAACATCGCAGACATGTGGCCGAGATGTCTCTGTTTTACAGATACTTTCACGGCAGATGTTCCCAAGATTTGGCCCGCATAATCCCGCCCCTGGCAACTCCTGTCAGACAGTCCCGACAGACGGCAGGAGCGCACCAGTTCGTCGTACAACTAGAAACACCTAGAACATCGCTTTACCAGAACTCCTTTGTATGGCGCACTGCATCACAGTGGAACTCACTTCCAGGACATCTGTTTCCCACTAATTACAACCTACAAACATTCAAGAACCGTGTCAATCAACATCTTCGCACACACACCGCTCGTCGAGCGCCATCTCCCTTTAGTGTGTGTGCCACTGCCATAAAAAAAAAAAAAAAACACTAGCCAACTGCAGTTCAGTTTTTCTTCATAGAGCCCAGGGACTCATTTTCTCTTCTTCAAAACTGTTTCATTTTAAATATTCGTGACTACTCCGAACGAATTGTTCTGTTCCGATATTGCAGTTTTCTACATGATTGTTTTAATCTTTTGATAACATTTTCTGCATAGGTTCCGTTTGACGGTCTTCCGAAGCCTATTGAAATCAGTAAAAATCGGCAAATTATAATTATTTTTTGGGGCTATGTTTTTGTAAAAGGGGTCACTTTGGGTCGTTGTAGGCCGAAAAAATAGCGAGGATCGAAAAAAGTGAGACTATATTCGAAAGGAAATTTAGAGGAAAAAAACTTTCTAAATGCTCCTAGGTATATGTTTCGAAAATCTCGACAAAATGGACTTTTTGGGAAAATGTATAAACAGCAGTTTCGGCTTTAAAAAAATTAACGTTCTAATTTTTTGCTCGAAAAATAAATGTTTTATAGAAAAGCCAATCACTTAACGAGAATGTACACCAAAAACCGTACAAGAAGGCTATTTTGAAATGATGCCTTTATACAAAATGAGCTATCTGAATTTAAACTTTTCGTCTTTTCGAGCTTTTCACTACCGCTACCACATAATATTTTATTACTGGAAAACTGAGTAATCTGAAACAACCCCGCATTAAAGTAGGAGTACAACATGCCAAAAAATGGGATCGATCCGATTGAAAACGCCAAATTGTTGATTTTTTAGTTTTTCGTTTGATAAATCTACTTTAAACATACGTGTCAATCACCACATAGCTATTTTCTGAAAAACAATCTTGCATTCTTAAACCGCCATATCTTTGTTATCAAAAAGATCTATAGCAATTTTCAATACGAGACTGGGAAATACAGCAAAATCCAGCACCCTCTGAACTAGAAGGCCCTGAAACTACGAAAAGCAGTAGCCAATATGGCCTCTCGACTTAGGACCGCACCTAAATGCTTCACAGGGTATATTTTGAGTTTTTTGTATAAAATAGTGTAAAAATTGTGACATTTGTGCATTTGCAGTGAACCATTTATACAAAGCAGGTAATTTATTGTGTTAATGGCATTGCGCTATGTTCGTGAAAATAGACTCTTAAACCTACAACACTACACTATACTTCCTAATTATTCTACATTATACAAATAAATACTTATAATATAGTTTTTTCCCTAGGCCTGTCCGACATACGTCCCCATATAGCACTGCAGCCTGTACAGGCTTATCGTACTGAGCGTGTGTGGTTTGTGATAGCCACTCCAGTGTTTTTGTGTCCCGTACGAGGCCGTACAGGTCTTTTACTGGGTGTTTGATTAGTATCTCTGGGTCTATATTTGGTTGCCCAAAGATGCTAAGTCTCCTGCGGTTCAGTGCCTCGCAGTTGATCAGGATGTGTCTGGCTGTTTCCGGTTCCTTATTGCATAGTCTGCAGTTAAGGTCTCCGATGTATCTTTAGGGGTGCATGACCGGTCAAAAGACCGATTATCATTCGTAACCGATCTCTGCTCATGAGTAGCAGTTTTCCGGTTCTTTTTTTACACGGTAGGCCAATAAATTCCTTTCCATGGTTTTGCCTGGGAATTTCTGCCCAGTGACGTCGATGTTCTTCTCGAACCCAGTCTTTGATGTTGCTCCGGGTCATACTTTTTGGTATTCCCAGAGCCGGTTCTGGGTCGATTAGTTTTGTTTCTGATCCTCTCCTGGCAAGTTCATCAGCTTTCTCATTGCCTTCAATCGCTCTGTGTTCTGGAACCCAGATTAGTCTCACCGTATTCCGGTCTGCCAGAATTTGTAGTTCTTCAAGACATTCCCACACCAGTCTTGATGATACTTCTTGGCTTAGTAGAGCTCTTAGTGCCGCCTGACTAACAATATTAGCATCCGCCGAGTATTTGTGGCCCTCCTATTATTCTCTGTGGCGCACTGAAGTATGGCGTATACCTCTGCTTGGAAAACAGAAGCATACATACCCAGTCTGTGAACCAGGTTTGCTAGTTAGTTAGCTGTTAGTTCATTTTCCCATTCTGTTCTACTTGGAAAGTTCACCTCGAATGATCTATTTAGACAGTATCGCTTTTGCATGTGGTCCGTTTTCATGTTTAGAACATCTCCCCCACAAGATCAGCGATTGCCATGTGTCCCGTTCTTCTAGTAACGGTGATTGTTTACTGCAGTGTATTTGCCCCCAGCCACGCCTCCCCCCTTATCACAAAGTGTAGAGGCGGGAGGTCCAGGAGGGTCTCCATGGCCGCATTGCCCCCGTCATTCCTAGACAGGCGAGTCTTTGTACCTTGCCCAGTTGTGAAATCGCGCTTTTCTGTTGTGTCTTGGGCCACCACACCAGAGAGGCGTATGTTAGGATAGGTTTTACCACCACTTTGTCTATCCAATACATCATGTCTGGTCTTAATCCCGTGTAAGCGTCTGGTAATCATGAGTGATGCCACCGCTTTTTTGGTGATATTTTCCAGATATCGGTTCCAGGTAAGTCTCGAGTCCAATGTTACACCTAGATACTTTACCTCGTTCGAGATCTGTATGTTTTGTCCTCTCAGGCTAAGTGGTCCTAGATCCCTTACCTTGTGCCATCGAGTAAAAGCTACGATGTTAGATTTGTTGGGACTAATATTTAAACCCTCCTGATCTACCCATCTTGTAGTCCGGTTCAGGGCATTTTGCATCTGCTCTCTAACCGTTGAGTTAAATTTGCCTCCGGTGATGATGACTATGTCATCAGCATATCCGAGTGCACAGTGTCCCCCATCCGTGAGCGCCCTGAGTAGGCCGTTCGCCACCAGGTTCCACAGGAGCGGAGATAACAACCCGCCCTGCGGATACCCTCGATGCACCCGAGCCACCAGCGCGCTCCCAGCGATGGTTGCTTCTACCAACCTTCCCCTCAGCATGGAGTTAATCCACCGCCAGCAAATACCCTCAACTCCTCTTTGCCCGAAGGGTCTGGTTATTGAGTCGCAGGAGGTGTTGTCAAACGCCCCCTCCACATCCAGGAAGGCGGCCAGCATTACCTCCTTGTTTTCCAATGTATCCTCCACCCTCTTGACCAGCTGGTGGAGTGCTGTTTCTGTTGACTTACCTGTCTGGTAGGCATACTGGTCGGGATGCAATGGGCTGTTTACCAATACACCGTCCCTAATATGCCTGTCCACAAGTTTTTCAAGTGTCTTAAGTTGAAAGGACATAAGACTTATGGGTCTTAGGGACTTTGCCGTATCCTGTCCTGTTTTCTCAGGTTTCGATATAAACGTTACCCTAATGTGTCTCCAGGCTTTTGGTATATATCCAAAAGCTAAGCTGCTTCTTAGAATGCTGCAGAGTATCCTGTACATCAGTTCAGTTCCTTTCTGTAACATTATAGGGTAAATCCCGTCCATTCCCGGGGATTTGTATGGTTCGAATGTGTTTATTGCCCACTCGATTTTCTGATAGTTAATCACTTCCTTCGAGGTCTGCCAGTCTTCCCCGGACGCCCTTCGAGGTTCTGGGTCAGTCCACCCCCCTTGAGCATTATCTACTATATATGAGTCGGGAAAGTGAACCCTTAGGAGTTCCTTGGCCGTTTCCTCTCCCGTATTGGTATATTCGCTAAGATCATTCTTTAGCGAATTTATTGGGGTTTGGGGGCCTCTTGAGAGAATTCTTTGAAGTCTAGCACATTCTTGAGTACTCTCCATCTCCTCCCAGTACTTCCTCCACGACCTTCTCTTGGCTCCCCTCAGCTCTTTGTTGAACCTGGTCAGGTTAGTTCTATATACCTCCCACTGATCAGTTATTTTTGCTTTGTTAAAGTCTTTCCTAACCTGCCTTCTTAACTTCGCAAGTTCCTCACTCCACCAAGGCATATTCCTGGTGGATTTCCTTGTTGTAAGAGGGCAGTTGTCTTGGAAGGCAGTGATGATTGCGTCATTGAATTGCTCCACAGCCATCTCTAAGTCTTCCGTGTTCCTTATCATCTTCCTGATTAGCGAAAGTCTATGTTCTAGGTCGACCGCATATGCTTCCCAGTCCGTCTTCCGAGGATTTCGATAGGTAGTAGCAGCTTTTTCCGTTGTTATATTAAATCTGATGTATCTGTGATCCGAACAACTTACCTCATCAGATACATGCCAGTTTGTGACGTAATTACTCAAATAGTTTGAGGCTAGTGTTACATCTATGACATCCTTCCTAACTGTGTTAACAAAGGTAGGTTTACTCTACATTATTATGTTAAGTTATTTGCCATAATATATTGTAGTAATGACTCACCTCTATTGTTGGTGTTGGTACTTCCCCAGGTTGTGTGGTGTGCGTTAGTGTCACAGCCGATGATCACCTGAGTCCCATTTCGCCTACAGTGTCTCACCAGCTCTTCCACGCTCCTGGTTGGTGTTGATTCAGGATCATCGTAGGGCAGGTAGGCTGATCCGATTATAGTGTCCCTCGGCCCGATACCCTCAATGATTCTGATTTTGGCTGCCGTCAGGTCCCTAGAACAAAAGAGAGTTAACGGCAGTATATTAATATTTTTTTTAATTAGTATACAAGTCCGAGGCGTGTCGGTGGATCTACTATAAATCAGTGCCCCATCGATTCCACTCAGACCTGTGATTTTCCCGTGTCTAATCCACGGTTCCTGCATCAGGACAATCTCTGCGTCCCTCATAGCAACTGTAAGGACTGCCGAGGTCGTCTTACAGTGCTGGAGTTTTATCTGAATTACCCTGATCATTGCTGTTCTTTTTTCCAAAAACCCTGAAGGTAACACGTCCCAGTTTGTAGAATCCTTTAAACTGGGCTCCCTCCAGAGCTTTGAAAGACTTTTAGTCAATTGAGAAGGCCATGATTTGACCTTCCTTCTCTATTTTCCGACTCAAAAGCAGCCATTCTTCCGTCCTTAGGCCTGGATTTTGCATCCTAAGGCGGGTCCTGGCGACTGCTGCTGTTATTGATTCTGGCTCGGGTATGAAAACCAGATTCCTCGGTCGTACTTAGGTCTACAACCCTAAGTTCTGCGCCCTCCAATAATTGCCAAAGGTCCAAGGGCTTCTACGCTTCTCCCGAGCCGTTCTGCCGTTTGTAGGTTCGCGCAGGTCATCCATAGGATTCCTGCGCTATACGACGTTCTGATGAACTGTGGAGAACTGTCACTGCTTTAAAGAGCAGTATATAACGCGTCCACTAGAGAGTTTTGAATCAGGTCAGCTTGAGCCTGATCCAATGTTGTGTCCGGATGGCGTCTGTGTATCACCGCCCGCCGGATTTCGCTAACCGCCTCGCTTTATAGGCCAGTCATTGGTGTTGAACCACTCCTGGGTTTTTTAGCGTCGGTGTTTTTGAGTGGTGTCTGAGATTCAGATCGAGGTCTTTTAGTACCCTCCATCTTCTTCTCTTTATTCGCCACCTTCTGCTTTTTAGGGGGTTTTTCTGCAGTCCACGTCCCTGCAGCTATCTTTTTTTCTTTCATGAGTCTTTTCTTTTGAGCCCCAGAAAGTCTTTTTCGTTCGAGTCCGATACTCTGTATCCCCTTCGAAAGTTGATCAGCGTCTTTATTTCCATCCGTTGATGCTTTGGATGTGGAGGCTTCTATTGAAACAGGTACTCCATGGTTGGAGCTGTCAGAGTCTGATGTTACGACCTCTTTGACAGTTGAGTTGAGAGTATCCGAGAGTCAGAGTCTGACTCCCTACACTCATTGGTTTTGTTTTTGTCATTATGGTCCATATAGTTCCCACGAGTATGGGGGAAGTAAATAGTTCTACTATTTACTTCTCTGGGATTTCGCCCGGTTTCCCAGAGGCTCCGTTTGATACGGTGCACCCCCACCGGCCATGCACCCATCAGCACGGATTGCTGTACACCTTGGGTTGGGCCTGATTTTTAGTTGTCTTTAGCATCGCAGCATGTGCGGCTACTGAACCCCCCCACCAACGACAAGGTCTTACAGCTGCTCGAGGGGGTAGTATAGTTTATATAGTATAGTTTATAGTTAGGGACTGATTGTGTGGTTTCACAAATATCTATTATAAATTCAGAGCTGATAATACCTAGCAGTATTTAAAATGACTGAAATTTTAGTACTCACATACTGTCTGCCTGAAGTAAGCACACAAGCCCTTAATGTTTTTACAAGCTTTTATTTACTTTCACCTGTGTATTTGTCTGTACTCAAATCTTACAAGCTGAATTAGAACTACTTCTAAATGTCAGATTTATTTCATATTTGGCATGTGTGCAATACAATTTAAACATTTTCCCACATGAAAAATCAAAATGGCGGATGCAAAATGACGAACTTTGTTGTTTTTAAGAATTCATGATCACTATCGATTTGTAAAACATATAACAAAACTCGCGATACTGTTTTACAAGAAAAATGAAGATGACGCCGAAAAATTTTGGAATTTCATCCCATACGATAAGAAATAACCGATAAAGGTACATTCGATAAATCCAATAACTGTAAAACTGAAACAAGTAGTTTTTATTTCATTAACAATATAAATTCTCCACTCAAGATAATATCAGGTATGAACATTAGGGTAAGAATAAATAAATCAATTGATTAGCATAATACAACAAACAAAATCGCTGCCTTTTAAAATTAGGTACTAAATTAAATTATGAAATTAAAGAGAATAGATCTGTATGACATAATATTTAAACTAAAGTCAATTTTCAGCAAGTTAAGGAAACAATTATTGCAGCAAGCTATTATGTGACTTACAGTAATACATAATATTAACGTAAATATACGCAGTACAAAAAGGTTAAGTCAACTAATTACGATCCCATAGTTAGACATCCGATATCTGAGATGATATTAGACACGATCGTAAAGAATTTAGGCATTTCTAAACCAAACTATGATGATAATAACGAGAACGTATTTGATATGAGATTATGCTAGACCCAAAGTCATTTGTCAGTAAGTTAATAAACTAAAACGGTAACTATCTGTAAACGAAGAGAAGAAATAAGGATCCTATACACGATATAAACAGCATATAACCTGCTGTTAATTAATTACATATTCATTTAAAAAGAGCGGTAAGAAACATACTGTCACGACTAACAACCGTCCGAACGTTTTTGTGCTACCCTATAGAACTAGCCGCCGTGCCGCTCGCTTCTCTGTATGAGTCATCGTCCGGCCGGTCGCGAAGATTCAGGATCGCTGGAATTAGCTCGATGGCCTCGTCGAGATCATATAGAGTGGCCTCGGAATACTTCCCGAATATTCGTGATAGATTTCAGATTATATATAAGCAGACCTAAGGCGAATGTTAGGGTTAGTTCAGTTAATCATTGAGTGTTGAATAGATTTAGTGAGTTCAATTGTATACAGTGGTAGTGAATAAAGAGAGTATGAGTTGAAAATAGCAAAGTTGTAATTCTGTCAAGAACCGGTTGGAATAATGAAGAAATGGCTACATCACTAGTGGTAGCGCTTCGTGGATCTGCCCTGGAACTACTGCAGACAATTCCCATCAGCCAACAGGGGAAATATGACATACTTGTAGCAGTCCTGGACAGACGATTTGCCGACCAACATAGAAGACAGCTCTATCAGGCACAAGTTAAGTCCCGGCATCAGAAGCCTGATGAAAACCTGCAAGAATTTGAGGCAGACATTAGACGTCTCATTCAATTGGCCTACCCGGGAGCGACAGAGGGATTTCAAGAGGAACTTGCTGCCCAATATTTCATGGATGGTACTAGAGATCCAGAAACTCAGAAAATGTTACGCCTAGCCAAATTTGATAACAGCAGCGAAGCTTTGGGTAGAGCCCTAGAAATCGAGGCGGTCTGTAACATCTCCAAGCCAAAAATCAGGGCCGTATCCATCCAGGAAGAAAAGCCGACAAACAGCTGTGAATTAACTGAGATGGGCGAAATTTTGAAGAAATTAACGGAAGTTCTTCAGGCCACAGGGAGATTCCGGGAGCCAATTGAAGATAGGCCACGTAACCGAAATACATCAAGTCAGTGCTATAGATGTGGCAGGACAGGGCATTTCAAAAGAGACTGCCGAGTACAACTACGGTCTAGATCTCCATCCAGAGACGCTAGGGCCTCCAAGTCAAATCAGGAAAACTTCAATTAGGCAACATTGCGGAGCGGGTGTTGGCTAAGGAAGATAAAGCCCCCAGAATCGTCTCCATAAAAAGCCTAGGAAAAGCCGCCGACAGTCTAACTGTTAAAGGAAAGATCAACGGAAGAGCCATAACAATTACTGTTGACACTGGTGCGGCGGTATCTTTGATAAGGTCCAACAGGGTAAATAGAGTAGAAGTTCTACCTATATCAAAGAATGTAGTTTTACGTACAGTTACCGGTGAGACAGCTGAAGTACTTGGGGAAATGGATATCGAACTTCAATTGGGACGAATTAAATTACACCACACAGTGTTAGTCGCCGACATCGAAGACGAATTTATTTTGGGGATGGATCTCATCGGTCAACATGGATTCTCTTTTGACAACAAGCTTAATCTTCTGAAGTTTTGCACCGAAGAGTTCATCCTTAACAAAACAGACGATGGCACACCGACTAAAGTAGTGGCGGCATGTACTGTCAAAATAAACGGAAATACCGAGCAGATAATTTTTGGGAAATTGGAGAAGGGTTTTGGAGGTTGCATTGGACTTATCCAACACCACGATTTGCCTTGCAAACACCTCGTAGGCAAAGCACTAGTTAAAACTGACGGCGAAATACCGATAAGGATAGCAAATATTTCATCCAATTCCATGAAAATCAATAAAGGAGATGTGATAGCCACTTGCGAGCCGGTGCAGTGGGTAACCAGTTGCGAGACGCAGTCAGAAGTAGCACCCTCAACATCACCTAAGGAAGTCCTAAAACATTTCCAGAAGTCGTGGCATCATCTGTCATCCGAAGAATTGACGAAAGCTACACAATTTATCAAAGAGCAGAGCACAGCCTTTGAAAGGAAAAATGGTAATACTGGAAGAACGAACATCATAACACATAAAATCGACACTGGAAGTGCTTACCCCATACGACAGCATCCTCGGAGGCTACCAGTGATGAAGCAGCAAGAGGTTACCACATTAGTCAACAAGATGCTTGACGATGGAATTATTGAGGAATCATCGAGCCCATGGTCGTCTCCCGTTGTCTAAGGCCCGACGCCCACAGAAGAGACGAGGCGCGGACGTCGGACGGGGACGTGGCGCGGACGCGACTTAATTTAGTTATTTACCATATAAAGTAAAGAGGCAACGCTGATAAAGGAAGTCAGGCAGAGACATGTCTTTACGCGACTTACCCGCGTTTCTTTTTAGTCTCCAGAGGCTAATTGAAGAGGCGAGACATTTGTTTAAAATGGGCGACTCCGAACTTAACGTGCATTTAATTGAATTAATAGAAGAAAATTCGTCTTTATATGATGGCAATAGTATAGAAAGATCTTAACCGCGCCTACGTACTTACCGCGTCTCTGCCAGGTCCGCGACGCGTCGCCGCCCCATCTCTTCTGTGGGCGCTGGGACTTAGTCACCAAAAAAAATGGGACTACCAGATTTTGCGTGGACTATAGAAAGCTCAATGACCATTCCCATGATTGATGACACGTTGACGACACTAGCAGGTTCTCATTGGTTCTCAACACTCGATTTAAAGAGCGGCTACTGGCATTGACGAACAGGATAAGGAAAAGACTGCCTTTTCTACCGGAAGTGGTTTATATCAGTTTAAAGTTATGCCCTTCGGACTATGCAATGCTCCCGCTACTTTTGAGCGTCTTATGGAAGTTGTTCTACGAGGCCTCACTTGGAAGACTTGCCTGGTCTATCTTGATGATATAATGGTAATGGGAAAAACGTTCGAAGAGCACCTACAAAACCTGCATGAAGTTTTTACTAGGATCAAGAATGCTCAGCTCTTACTGAATCCAACGAAATGTTTTCTTTTCCAACAAAAAGTTGAATTTCTTGGGCATGTCGTGTCATCAGAGGGAATCCAAACTGATCAACGAAAGATTACAGCAATCAAAGACTGGCCTCGTCCTCGCGACAAACACGAACTGCAGAGCTTCCTTGGACTATGTACTTATTATAGAAGATTTGTTGAAGGGTTTGCAAATATAGCTGCACCTCTACATAAGCTCACTGAAGAACGAGAAAATTATAACTGGGATCATAAATGCGATTCTGCGTTCAGGAAATTAAAAGCGGCTCTACAGATGCAAGCAACACTGGCATCGGAGCAGTTTTATCGCAAGTTCAAGCAGGGGAAGAACGAGTTATCGAATACTACAGTCGAACACTTTCGAAACCTTAACGTAATTACTGTGTAACCCAAAAAGAGCTTTTGGCAATAGTATAGTCTGTTGAGCATTTCCATCAATATCTATATGGGCAAGAATTTCTGATAAGGACTGATCATGCAGCACTTAAATGGCTTTTGGATATGAAACAACCTGAAAGACAGGTAGCCAGGTGGCTTGAAAAGTTACAACAATATAACTTTAAGGTTAAGCACAGGGCAGGGAGATTGCATAATAATGCAGATGCTTTATCCAGACGACCATGCGCGGATAATTGTAAGCATTGCCAAAGAATAGATCAACGAGAAAGAATTACTCCGATTAGGCAAACGAAATTTGAGGTTGATCAGCAGTGGACCACAGAGCAACTTAAAAAGGATCAGCTTGAAGATAGTGAAATAGCACTATTGCTAACAGCTAAAGAAGAACATCAACCAAGACCAAGCTGGAGCGAGATATCAACTAAAGGACTTGCTTTTAAAACTCTGTGGGCTCAGTGGGACGGACTCCCTGGTGGTGGAAAATGGACTTCTTAAACGAGCCTGGGAAAGCGCCGATGGAAAAGTAGTGAAGACACAGTTAGTGGTACCAAGGAGGAAGATATCGGAAGTTCTGAAAGAAGTTCATAATGGAAAGTCTGGTGCTCATCTCGGAGTGAACAAAAAGATTGACAAGATTCGCGACAGATTTTACTGGGTCAACTACTGCCAGGATGTGAAATCGTGGTGTCGGCAGTGCTCAACCTGTGCTGCAAGCCAAGGACCCAAAAGAAGATCTAGAGGCAAAATGAAACAGTATAATGTGGGCCTACCGTTTGAACGTATCGTTATTGACGTAGCTGGCCCTTTTCCAGAAACAAATAATGGTAACAAGTACAATTTAGTGACAATTGACTACTTCAGTAAATGGCTTGAAGTATTTGCGATCCCCAATCAAGAAGCTGTTACTATAGCAGAGGTCCTTGTGAATAACTTATTCAGCAGATTTGGTGTTCCGTTAGAGTTGCACTCAGATCAAGGACGCAACTTTGAATCCAAGGTTTTCCAAAAAGTCTGTGATTTACTCAACATCCATAAAACACCGACTACCGCTTTACATCCACAATCAGACGGCATGGTTGAGAGGTTTAACAAGACCATTGAAGAACATTTGTCAAAGGTCGTAGATGAACATCAGAAGGATTGGGACCAACACATACCACTATTTTTAATGGCCTACAGATCAGCAGTCCATGACACGACAGGACTAACACCAGCCATGGTTTTATTTGGAAGAGAACTCCGTTTACTCTGTGACCTATTATTCGGAACGCCAGACAACCAGGATATGGAAATTCAAGACTACGCAGACTCCCTTAAGGAAAAGTTACTATACGTCCATGAATTAGTCAGAGAAAACACGGAGAAAGCCAGCGACCGAATGAAGACACGATATGATCTCAAAGCTAATTCTATGGGATTTCAGATGAACGATAAAGTCTGGTTATATAATCCGCAAAGGACGAAAGGAAGATCTCCGAAGCTTACGCCAGTATGGGAAGGGCCCTATACAGTCATCAAAAGAATTAATGACGTAGTGTATAGAATTCAGCGTAGCTCCAGAAGCAAACTGAAAGTAGTCCACCTCGACAGGCTGAAAGTATATCATGGACATGAAGTATCTGATCGGGACGATCAGGTTTAAGAGGGAGGCAATGTCACGACTAACAACCGTCCGAACGTTTTTGTGCTACCCTATAGAACTAGCCGCCGTGCCGCTCGCTTCTCTGTATGAGTCATCGCCCGGCCGGTCGCGAAGATTCAGGATCGCTGGAATTATCTCGATGGCCTCGTCGAGATCATATAGAGTGGCCTCGGAATACTTCCCGAATATTCGTGATAGATTTCAGATTATATATAAGCAGACCTAAGGCGAATGTTAGGGTTAGTTCAGTTAATCATTGAGTGTTGAATAGATATTAGTTGTAAAGTTATAAGAGTAGTTTAGAGTGTTAAATTGTATACAGTGGTAGTGAATAAAGAGAGTATTAGTTGAAGATAGCAAAGTTGTAATTCTGTTAAGAACCCACGGGAAAAACGTAACAATACAATAATCAAGCAAATGGTCTACAGCCATTTGATTATATATTCAATAATTCAGACAACTGACTTACAGTCGTTAATTATAAATTCATTAATTCATTTGCAACGTTACAAGGTGTGTATTTTTTTGGAGAGTAACAAAAGTAGTTTATATATAAATTAATAGGTTTTCCATTGTCAGAGCCTGCTCTGCCTGCTCCCTATTCGCGACGCCATCTTGGATTTAGATATCAGGCCTTCTAGCTCAGAAGGTGATGGAACATCTATGTTAAATTAAAACATGCAGAATAAGATTTGCGTCTTCCAATATATTGGTTGAAATATGTAAATTTATACATTTTGAAAATGGTTTGAAAATTAAACGAGTATTGGAAAAGTCGGAAATTGTTTAGTGATTAGGTGCATTTTATGGCAGATTTCGGGTAAAATTTCACACGATGGTTAGACACCTATACAGGGTCGATCATATGGTCTAACTTTTCCGCTAAAATGACATACACTAATAATTAAAAAAGAGCGATTGTTGAACACATTTTTATAATGAAAACAATCCTAAACATTCAAACAATGATTTTATAAATATACAAGGTCACCTAAAACGTGCAAACACTAACGCAAATAACTCAGGTTAACTTCAGTTAACTAAAATAAACGAAATTAACTGAAGCTAAGCAAAGCCAAATCCATACTGACCGAAACTAACCCAACCTAACCTAAACATAAAATTTTAATTTTTATGTATATATAAGGCTGCGTGAAAAAGTAAACAAAAAATTTATAGAAAAATGTTTTGAGGAGCTGGAAAAAAACGGCGTCAAAGCTCGTTAGTCTAGATTTTTTGATGATTGTGAAAACAATTTCAGTTTGGCCGCAACTGTATAACATGATTGAAATAACATTGAATTAACATTGAAATATGTCAAAAGTGATATTATGATAAATAACGTAAACAAAATAAAAGCATTTTGCAAAAACGCAGGTGTTTCATTTCATCCGATGTTTGAATATATTTGTGTAGGGGCTAATATCGTATTATTTTTTTTTCTTTTTTACTTTAGACCGGGCGGTAGAATTCACTCTTGTTGGTTGGGAGACGTAGTAGCCGAGATGGGTTGTCAATGGATTCACGGCGCATGCATCAGCAATCCTGTATACACATTAGCCGCCCAAGAAGGACTATTAAAGCCGCCTGTTAAGAGGACAGATTTCTCTAAAGGGTAATCCATATTAATACATAATATTTTAGTCGGTGAGATAGTAAGAGAGTGAGTATCTTATTCATCACAGATAGTTGAATATATCTAAAATTCTGTAAAATGTAACTAACTTGCTTATTAACCAATAATTAATCAACGCAAAGCCACCTAAGATATTTTTGGAGTAAACTACTCCAAAAGTTTCCAAGATAGTTGAATGCATCTAAAATTCTGTCAAATGTTACTAACTTTCTTAGTAACCAGTAAGTAATCAACTCAAAGCAACCTAAGATATTTCAGTAGTAAGCTACTTAAGTATTCGAAATAGAAAATGTATCTAAAATTCTGTAAAATGTAACTAACTTTCTTAGTAACCAATAATTAATCAACGCAAAGCAGCTAACCCAAACTACTCCAAAAGTATCCAAGATAGTTGAATGTATCTAAAATTCTGTAAAACGTAACTAATTTGCTTACTAATCAATAATTTATCAAAGCAAAGCAATCTAAGATATTTGAGGCGCAAACTACTCCAAAAGTATCCAAGATAATTGAATATATCTAAAATTCTGTAAAAATAACTATCTTGCTAATTAATCGACGCAAAGCAACCTAAGATATTCCAGGAATAAACTACTCCAAAAGTATCCAAGATAGTTGAATGTATCCAAAATTCTGTAAAATGTAACTAACTTGCTTATTAACCAATAACTAATCAACGAAGAGCAACCTAAGATATTTCAGGAGTAAACTACACCAAAAGCGTCCAAGATAGTTGAATGTATCTAAAATTCTGTGAAATGTAACTAACTTGCTTATTAACTAATAGTTAATCAACGCAAGGCAACTAAGATATTTCAGGAGTAAACTACTTCAAAAGTATCCAACATAGCTGAATGTTTTTAAAATTCTGTAAAATATAACTAAACTGCTTATTAACCAATCAATCAATCAACGCAAAGCAACCTAAGGTATTTTAGGGGTAAACTACTCCAAAAGTATCTATCCAATATAGTTGACTGTATCTAAAATTCTGTAAAATGTAACTAACTTGCTTATTAACCAATAATTAGTAAACTACTCCAAAGAATCCAAGATAGTTGAACGTATCTAAAATTCTGAAAATGTTAACAACATGCTTATTAATCAATAATTAATCAACGCAAAGCAACCTAAGGTATATCAGAAGTAAACTACTCCAAAAGTATCCAAGATAGTTGAATGAATCTAAAATTCTATAAAATGGAACTAACTTGTTCTTAAAGGTTTTAACTTGCTTCTGGAAACCATCTTAAAATGCTTCGGAAGTACCTAGCTTATTCTACATCTAGGTCTTTGCAAATTATATCGCAGTGACTTTTAAAAGTAACTAGCAACTACAAAATTATCTTAAAATACTTAAAGAGTATCTAGCTTAGTCTAAATGTATCCAAACTCTTGCAAAAATATCTATAGTGCTTTTAAAAGTTACTAGCTCCTGCGAAAGTATCTTAAAATAGTCAAGGAGTATCTAAGGAACTTCAGAAATTATTTATGACTAGCGCAAAATATAAGCTACTTTTTAAAGTAACTACTTACCGCATATATATTTTAAAATAGTTAAGAAGAATCTAAGGTAAGTACTCCGGAATTACCTGAACTATTTCAGTAGTATTTCAGATCCATTTAAAAGTAACCATGTATCCGAAAGTGCCTTAATATAATGTAAATGTATGTAAAATACTTCAAATTTATCTAAAAACTTGCTACATCTAAACTCTTGCAAAAATATCTGGGCCACTTTTAAAATCAACTAGTTATTGCGATAGTATCTTAAAATAGTCAAAGAGTATCTAAACAACTTCAGCATTTATTTATGATTAGCGCAAAATAAATGCTACTCTTAAAACTAACTAATTACCGCGAAAGTATCTTGAATTAATCTAGAAGAAACTAAGATAAGTCTTCCGAAACTACTTGAACTAATTCAGTTGTATTTAAGAATTATTTAAAAGTAATCATTTATCCGAAATTATTCTCAGATATTGTAAATGTATGTAAAATGCTTCAAATTTATCTAAGATTCTACAAAATGTATCTAACTTGCTACATCTATACTTTTGCAAAAATAACTAGGACACTTTTAAAAGCAACTAGTTACTGCGAAAGTATCTTATAATAGTCAAGGAGTATCTAAAGAACTTCAGAATTTATTAATGATTAGCGCAAAATATAAGCTACTATTAAAACTAACTAATTACCGCAAAAGTATCTTAAATTAATCCAGAAGAATCTTAGATAACTACTCCGAAATTACCCGAACTTTTTCAGTAGTATTTAAGATCCGTTTAAAAGTGACCATTAATCCCAAAGTATCTTAAGATATTGTAAATGTGTAAAATACTTCAAATGTATCTAAGATTCTACAAAATGTATCTAACTTGCTACAACTAAAATCTTGCAAAAATATCTAGGCCACTTTTAAAAGCAACTACTTACTGTGAAAATATCAAAGCTAGTCAAGGAGTATCTAAAAAGCTTCAGAATTTATTTATGATTGGCGCAAAATAAAAACTACTTTTGAAAAGTAACTAATTGCCGCTAAAGTATCTTAAATTAATCTAGAAGAATCTAAGATAAGTATTTAAAAGTAACTAGTTACTGCGAAAGTTTCTTAAAATAGTCAGCGAGTATTTAGTATTTAAAGAGCTAATCTAAGAAAAGTACTCAGAAATTACCTGAGCTATTTCAGTAGTGTTTAAGATCCGTTAAAAAGTGACCATTAATCCCAAGGTATCTTAAGATATTGTAAATATGTAAAATACTTCAAATGTATCTAAGATGCTTGAAAATGTATCTAGCTTGCTACATATAAACTCTTACAAAAATATCTAGGCTAGCTTTAAAATTAACTAGTTACTGCAAAAGTATCTTAAAATACTTCAGAAGTATCTAGTTCACCCTAAATATTTTTAAACTGCTGCAAAAATATCTAGGCCACTTTTAAAAGCAACTAGTTACTGCGAAAATATCAAAAATTAGTAAAGGAGTATTTAAAGAACTTCAGAATTTATTGGTGGTTAGCGCAAAATAAAAGCTACACTTAAAACTAACTAATTACCGCGAAAGTGTCTTAAATTAATCTAGAAGAACCTAAGATAAGTGTACTCCGAAATTACCTGAACTCTTTCAGTAGTATTTAAGATTCGTTTAAAAGTGACCATTAATCCCAAAATATCTTAAGATATTGTAAATGTGTAAAATACTTCAAATGTATCTTTTTTTTTGGGGGGGGGGGGGGGGGATTAGGAAATCTCTATCTAGACACCTGGTCGATATTGAAAGTCGTTCAGTTGACCAGGCAGTGACTGCCTCTTTGTTCTAAAACCCTTCCCCCTGCTCTTCCAGGCATATCGTGCAGGTATCCGCTCTCGCATTACTTCTACACGATATGCGGAGCCTTCAGTTAGTTGTTACTCTAGCTGTGTTCATCTGGCTTCTATTTCCTTC
>MU191246.1:7904-37080 GCA_016904865.1 Pissodes strobi | reverse complement strand
GGAAAAATTAAGTGTTTTAGTTAGAAACTGAGGAAAACAATTTCAAAATATATTCGGAAAATCTACATCTGGCCTGGTGCGAAGTGTTGACCCTTAGCCACACGTGCATCTAAATTGCGCGTTCAGCTTCAGTTTGCCGAGCACGTAATACGGTTTTTAAAGGCCATTCAGCACTCGACGCTTATCTAAATGACGATCTCGTTTCTTCTGCATTTTGATGGGACTTCCGCAAAATAGTATCTCACCAAAAAAGCGAAAGCGTAACTAGGTTACTATCGTTTGGATTTGATCAGACACTTTGGATGTGTTTCGTGTTAAAAAAAAATGTACGAGAAATAATAGCACACAATCTGTGCTCCAGGCGTGAAAAATTAATATAATTCAGTGCTATGCTGGGACTTTTGCATTAATTCTGGCATTATCCTATAAATGCAACACTAACTTGATAGTCTGTGACTGATGTGATAAGCGTGTTATCTCTCTCAATTTTTATTTAGCAAGTGATTACTGAATACCAAATTTTCACTTTACTTATCCACATTTTCACACAAATGTTATGAATGCATAATTTACTAATTTACCTAATTTATCAATTTTTGTATTAACTTGGAGAACAGTGAAGCAGCTTTATAAAACGACTTCCGATTTAAAGCTTTCTCCTTTTGTAGCAAATGAGGCACTTAAAGCAAAGCCGCAAATCTTAATGGAACTGCAGTATTTAGCACGCTCGTTTGCACAATTTAAGATTATTTGATTGGGTGCATTATGACATGAAACTAGTGCAAGAGTTATAATCATATTGTGTGAATGCCTGGCGCATTGAGCGAGAAAATAAACAAGCATTCTCATTTTCGAAGTTCTGTAAGTACAGGGCCTCTCGATCTGACCATCACAGTGAGACGCACGGATTCGAGGTTCTCCACTGAACTGTACTTTACGCGTATTCAACCCGCTTATATCACTATATTTTGACCAATAGTGGTGCAGTTCCACTAGAATTTGCTCTTGTCGCCTTAGACATTAGTAGAAATCCATTTAATTTATGTTTTCATTCACTTCGGAGAATAGACTCCCGACCCAGAAGCCCAAAATATGACGTCTCCTGACTCTGACATCTGGCAAAATCAACCTCCAATGGAAAAAAAGTCATTTACAGCAACACGGATGGAGTCTCTGGGCAAAAAGCTGCACAGCAACAAAAACGAATCCAAAGACTGTGCTTCATATGTAGGCAGTATAGGAAGACTTAATGATTGGATATCGCCTGCTTCCATAAGGACTTGGAATGCTTATAAGCTGGAAGAAATCTAGGACTGTTCATTCAAGAACAGGTTTTGAAAAAGTTGGAAAGAGAAAATCTTCGGCTACTGATAGCCCGGAAAACATCCGAGATAGCAAACGTAACCTTTAAGTGGCCTCTCTACGTTACCAGAAGCAAGTACTAAAAAGTGACGCTGAATCGTTCCCGAAGGGGACTTGGGTTACTCATCAGTATCTATCCGATCTTAAATTGAGTAGAAACCGAACCACATCAATAAAAGAAATAAACCAACAGCCCTTAAAAGACTGGAATCAGGGTATTCCGCTATTGGAAAACTACCTGAAAAAAGATAACACCTTCAAAACACCATGCGGGATTTAAGTTTCAATGAAATGTAATGTAAATAATTACAATACGACGTACAATTATTAGACTTCGGTGACCCTTCTAATGTGCCCGCAAATAACGGATATGAGGTACTCTTTGAATAGGATAACGGAAATATCAGCATCATGTCCACCTTTGCTAGTGAAAATGTCAAAAAAGCCACCACTAGAGTTAGCGCTAGAATTAAGAAGAAAATGCATGCAAATATTAAAACAAAGGCTCCTCAGTAGTGCTGCATGCCAAAATAAACAAGCAGAACGCCTTGCAAGATGAAGAAAATGTGTATTGATAAATAAGATAAGTAGACAAAGAACACAATACAATTAAACCATACCATGGAGATAAAAATGAGAAAACAACGGCGCTTGTTCTACATAGAATAGATAGGAGGAGACATTCCCTTGAGAGACCTTAAGGGTCAACTTTCTGAAGATCATAACTACAACACGAAAACCATTTATGAAACGAAAAACATCAGGATACCTGTCTTTCTCATAAGAAGTCGTTGCGATGAATACTCTCCGGATGATGCAATAAGACATAAGAACGATCATGAACATTCGAGTCACTTGGGAGAACCGGAGAAGCGCAAAATCCACCATGCAGTGCTACAGATGCTAGGAGCACGTTAATTCGATGGCATAGTACCTCAAAGACTTTAAATGCTCCGAATGTGCCCAAGCAGACGAAATCACGAGCTGTTCAAACCCGTAGATGCGCTGCGCTAATTCTAATGGGGCATACTGCTCTATTAACCCGAAATACTCAGGGTGTATAAACTGTAAACAACAAGCAGCCGAGAAGTATAAACCGCTTCCTCGCCCGTTTTGCCACCCTAGTAAGCGCATGGGCAACTAGATCCAGGTCGGGGTATACAAAGATAATCCCAACCCTAGAGGCAGCCACCCAACACACACAAGCCCATATATCTCAAAACGTAAGTCATAATCCAAATATTACGAATCAGTTTTCAAGTTTATCAAAGGTAGTTATCGAAATTAACTGCTTGGTAAACATAAGTGAATTATTTTTTGAAATGGGAGAGTTTTACTCAATGGTTAGATCCTACAAAAGATAATAAACTCGGATAATGCAAGGAACGATTTACTTCTTGTACCACAAGTTACAAAAATAAAACATCTGAGCTGACTTATTTTTTATAATAACAGTTCAAACTCTCCCGCCTGTAAATTATCATTTCGAAAGTGCTATCTGCTGCGTTATGCTGCCTGTCGAAGAAGGTAGGGCATCATGAGCACAGAAGCACAGTAACATCTAAAATCCGCACCCACGTGGCGAATCCCGCCAAACAGAGTAGGCGGGTCTTACTAAGGAACCGGTTCACCATTTAAGTATACACTAAAGTAAAATACACTTCCTTTACCTGTCTTGTCCTATATGTTGCATGTTTGTGATGCAATAAGCCAAAGGAACGTGAAATGGAATTTTACAGTGTCGTTTCCTCATGTTAACCCACCTCATTTCTTCCTTCCGTGAAAACAAGTCACCAGTTCTGCCGCTATCCTTCGGTAACTACTAGAGACAAAAATCAGCACTTCAACTAGCCCATGTAAGAAAATTTAATATAATTGCAGTATCGCTTATCTATTCATGAGTTCAGAATTATCTGGGTAAGTGTTGAAGAAGAATCTTGTGGTACAGTGCCTCTTGTAAATACTGACCTATATACATACATCTCATGAAATTATGATAATGTCAGTTACCAAATAAATGATGTCACTTTTACTACTTACTTATGAAGATCATTACATATAGAATGTAACCTTAAAAATAAATTAAATTTGTGGCTCGGAAATGAGAAAAATGATTGCCAAACATCTGGCACATGCAATAAAAGAGCCACATTAACGAACGCATTTCGGTTATATTTACCTATATTAGAAATTGCGCTTCAATACCTAAAACTCGGAAGCTATAAATTCTAGTGTAGCGGCTGTAGAAAGAATAAGTAAAATTCTGAAAAAATCAACTGGAAAAGATGCAGCTTATTTGGAAGTTACAAATTACAAAAATATTGGTCGGTATAAACAATTAATTCTTAAATTATTTACCACAAAGGTGGGGGTGGTAATTAACTTTATAATTAACCTCTTTAATTAGTGAACTGTATTAAAATAGGGTGGTGGGGATTTTATTCATAGAGTGTGAATTGAAACATGTATTTTAGGTATTACGTACTTTAATAAAGCAAGCATTAATTTGCAATAAATGATAAATATATACAATGATTTCTAACTACTTTCAAACATTCATCCTTTCACACATAAAAATAAATAGGTACTGTACATACGGTAAATTATGATTAAATGTCTTACAAAACTTCTTAATTATTTAGGTCTAAACTGAACTAGATAATTTCTTTCTTTATTAAATTTAATTAACGTTCTTTTTTAACTAACTGCCTTTCAGTTCACACAAAATACCTTGTACATTCCGTCTTCTTCGATCCTCTCAATTTAACTTTACCGAACATTTGATTCGAATATTGAGTACCGGAATAGATTTCTCTACTACCAATTTCCATCCGCCAGTTTACCTTCTTCTATCTTCAACAAGACAGACGTTACGAGCTGTACTGTCTCGAAAATGCCTTAGAACGTCCAAAGGAATTCTTTAGCCCAGCTTGGACAAAGAGAACTGAGTACAACAAATATATTCTAAATATCTGTGCGAACAAAGTGAGAGAATGGCCCAAAAGATTTTGACGCCAACGGAGCTACAACTTTTTAGCTGCTTTTCAAGTGAACGATTGTACTGCACTAAATTGAATTTGAACTGAAATAGAGTGGGAAATGGACGGGATACATTTTGTGAGAGTAGAAAATGTTGTGTCTTTATATGACATATTGTTGTTTACACAACATTGACAGAGATAAAGATATATTAAGCTCAAATGTTTGAAAACGTTTTCCTTGACAGAGAGTGATAATTAGCTTCTCGCGATTCTATTATGCCGACAATCGAAACTCGGACTAAGGAGTAACTGAAATGTGAAGCTTTAAATACACAAGTCGCTGTTTACCTGGGTTGAAATATCTTTATCCGGAGATTAATTATGGCTCATTCATACTACGGACATAGAGGGTGTTATCACCAAACTATGCCGTGAAAAAAGACAAGTTAATACACTTGCTGGGGTTACCCCAACAAATATCATAGAATAAAAAAGAAGACTACAGGGATTAATCGTAGAATTTCTACTCTTAATAATATATATGAATGATTTGCCAAAAAGCATTGACCCAAACCTAGTTCACTTACAGAAGATACTTCAATTCTTTTGTATTCCCACATTCACAGTCAGCACTGGATCCTATTCAAAACTAGTTCGTTGCAAATAATCTACTTGTTAATGGATCTCGATCCTATACAATGGACTCGCGGCTAGATTGGAAAAGTCAATCGCACCTGGGTATCTCAAAGGTGTTGTGCACTTACTGGTATCTACTTAAGCAACATATAAGCACCGAAGCAGCATTGTCTGCATATTAATATTCGAACGTAAAAAATTGGTATTTCGTTTACTCACTTCTGTGCTAATTTATTAAAATGTTAATACTAATTAAGCCTAGTAATTTCTAATAGAGCATTGTCTGATAATAAAAGATTAATTCAAAACTTGATTTAAATAATTTATTAACCTAAAAGTGTGTTTACTTACTTATGCACTAATTCAATTAAATATTAATATTGTCTTTAACACATTGTTGAATAAAATATTTTCAGATGTCATCAAAATTGAATTTGGTTCTTGTAATTAAAGCGTAAACACCACTCACCACTCTAAATTCTCCTCTCTTTCTTTTCATCCGCTCTTTCCATTCTTCCCCCTCACCTTCTTACCCTCCCTTTTTCCCCCTCCCTTTCGCACGACCCATCACCTGATTCCCCCATTCCCTTTTTCCACATTTTCCTTCACCCTTCCACTCTCTTTCTCCCTCTTATTTTTCTCTCCCTCTTCCTCAGCACGCTCTCTTCTTTTCCTCCTTCCTCCACTCCCTTCCCCTACAAGGAAGTTTTCTCCCTCCTCCCATCTCCCTTCGCGAAGACACCACTCGCATACACTTATCAGAGTTAAGAAGCTATATATTCGTTATCACTTTTCCTGAAACCTAAAAACTAAACCTAAATCTGGAAAATGAGTAGGAAAAAATCACGAAGGGGAGCCACGGGGGGAGGGGGGATAGCTTGAAGACAGAGAGAGGAATGTGATGGTAGGAACAAATTTGGCCTTGACCATTCTGGTTCACACCTTCAAGAGATGACCAAATCTACTTCACTGATCACGTCACGGATAGATCTAGTGAGTGGAAAAACTAATTTTAGTTTCATCCAAATAATGTTCTTTGTTCTCATGCATGTTTCTTATAATATCTTTTGCTCTTTAAAGTATTGTATTTTTATTGTGTATTTAAACTATTTTATTATTGGTCCTTAAAACTAATGCCTTGTAATAAGTATTTTTAATTATTAGGGGTTACTGGATTTTATTACGGACAGTTCGTTTTAACTTAGGCTAGGCAGATATATATACCTGTATAAGGTTTTTTGTAAATTGCACAAATGAGTAATAAACAGCATGTGTGAGTAAGAAAAGATAGTTCCCACAAAAGTTGGAGAGTGGCACAAATTAAAGAATTTTAAGTCCAATTCAAACGTTTTCGTTTCGGTTATATTCAGCTATATTAAAACTTGCGTTTCAATATTTAATTCCTGAGGACCCAAGCTAGTTGAAAACATTAATATAGTTTCGTTCCAAGCTTAATTTGTTCTAAAAACTGATGTGGGAAAAGATTTCTTTAATATACCTACAGATTTTCAGAACTACTTTAAACATTTTTTTAAAAAGTAACAATAATTTCATTTAGGAAATATTTAGATTGTATTTACAAGCATTTACAAGTAGTGGAATGTTAGAAATAAAGAAAAACTAGGTCCTAGAGTCGTTCTTGCATTCTAAATTAAATTTATTTGTTTAGGCAATGTAGTATTTTAGAATAAGCCAGTAATTAGATTTTAACATTTAATGCATTTAAAGCACACAGGTATAATATAAATATTAATTCATTAAAGTATCAATTGAAAATAAAATTTTAATTAACAACTTTTAAACGGTTTATCCGAGCTGTGCAATAATGTTATTAATAATTTTCTTCTATTAGCTGCTACACTTGTGCCAAGTAGCCAAAGCCAAAAGGTAAAAGTCTAAAAAATTTTACAGTGTTGTCACAATACACACACAGAGTGTGTCTATCGTAAGCGTTGTCATTTCTCACATCTTTCGCCAATACTTTCTGTTGAGCTAGTTTAAAACAACTATTAAGTGCCCTTTAGAAAATATTTTTATTAGATTACTAGTTAGTGTATTTTAGTGCACTTTTGTTTCTTTTTTAAATGTATTTTTATGAAGAAAATTATATGTTTCCCCTCTCATTTTTTATTTTGTTCAAGACCAAAGTACTTAGTTTCTAGTATTAAGAGGTTCATAAAAAAAATAGACAGATTTGTTTACTAAATACGAAGGCGCCAACATCATTCCCCTTTTTTCCCTCTTATAAAATAGAACTCAAGCCATACTATTACTTACCTCTACTGCGGCGTTGTTGCCGATGACATCTAAGAGTATATTTATATCATGGACATCGGCAGCTTATTTTTAAAGTATGCCGTGTAGATTATAATACTAACAAACATTTATAATACCAAACTTGACTCAAAATGGAAACAGAAAAAAATACGAAGTGTTATACCTATTTTCTGCTATAAACTTTATGTAAACTGGCCCCTATATCACTTCTTCACCACGAATTCAGCGGTACTCCCTCTTGCCGCGCACGCCAACAACGTCGCATAGCCGGCAGTTTTCTAGAAGCAACTGGCCGCCATGATCATCGACACAGAGTATCCATTCATTCGTATCAGCTGTTTGGCTATCTCGTTTTTGCCGTATCTGTGTTTACGGATTTAATTAAATGTTATTTGGACGTTGCGTTGAACGATTCTATTTGATTTCTACATTACATTACATGTGTAAGTAAATAACATAGTCTTAATCTGCGAACGTTATTTTAGAAAAGTAATACATATTTTAACAATTTCTTGTTTACTATTATATCTTAAGGTGTTGGTCGTGAGTTAATAGAATCCGATGTTTCTTTGTCAAAATTATTTCTTTTAAAATGTTATAGGAATTAATTAACGCCTCAAATTTAGGTGTTGATATATGTCATGCAGCAGAAAATAGGTGATCCTTAACAATAATGCTATCAAAATTACTAAGCAGAATTAATTATTTAATGTAATATGAGGCACCTATTTCAGGCTGATTTACGACAAAAATGCGATTATTAATTTTCTTTCATAATATTAATATTTCAATCTGGAACTATTTTTCGACGCGTGGCAAACAATCGAGCGTGATCACTTTCAATTGGTCACCGATCGGCGGGATGGCGTGACTGACATTGCGTCGTCCATTTGTCAACATTTCCCATTCGTTCAGTTTTGTTTGTTTGTGTATTGCCAATTGCCTTTAATATAGAAATTAACTCAGGATTTTTCGCCCATATTTTGGGCTAGTTGGGGTTAGTTTTTGTTGGTTGCGCCCCCGAAGCGAGCTGAGGGCTAGGCATGAAGTGTTCAAATATTTAAGGACAAAATGTAACGCCATGAATTAATAAAACTCGTCTTGAGACAGTACTTCAAGATAAGAATTCATGACGAGGCAACCCAAAGAACCAAGGCATTGCATCAAAACAGAATACGAAGTATGAACACCAAATTCATTTTATTTCGCAATGAATGAAATTTGTTTTTTTTTTCTTATTTCTTTATATAATTAGTTGGGTTAATTTTGGTTAGGGCGTTGTAATCAATCCTCTAATCGTTATCCATTAAAAGTAAATGTTTTTTTTGCAACTTAAAATTATTTTTTTTTAGTTTGGGTTATATGCAATTTTAATATTAAAGAATTATTCCGTTATGTCTAGTCATTTTCATTTTTGTGATGGCTTGTTATTTTCTGCTTCACAGCAGGCTTATTTCAATGTTACTTGACTTTAAACAAGTGTCCCTTAAAATGTTACACCTATGGTGAGACACCATGGCCGTACATGAATTAAATGTACGACATGCTTTGGCCGCCATCTTCATTATTTTCATTCATTACTTTATCCCCTCTTCACGTTAATATTTCTAATGTTGGCATGTAAACATTTGGTAATTTATGAATGACCTGCTCTGTCTATTGTTTTTATATGTCTTTGAAAAAAAAACACGTCAAAATCGCTTTTAGTGAAGGAACAACGATTATTTTTATTTAATTGGCAACAATAATAATTGTTGCAATTGCTCAGGTTTTTTTTGTTATCAAATCGCCATCACGTTGTTCTGGTGAACGAAGGGACTTAATAGATATACACCCTTTTTGTGGCAAGATTATTGGTAGACTTGCAAGCTTAAAGGACAGAAAAATTGATCTTACATTCGAAAAATTGAATCAAACTGAACCTGGCTTGGTAGGAACGTAATATATAGATTGAAGGTAACCGAAAATGAATAAAACTCTACTTCTTATGAGTATTATTATTTATCAAAATAAAAATAACTACAATATTTGAAATAGAAAAATTTTCTGCAGGTAAACCAGAACACCAATCCTTCAAACTGCAATTTCCAAAATTATTTTTCAGGTGAAAAGAAATCGTTACAGAGTGGGAAAATATCCCAACAGTGGTGTAGTAAATATAGCTGCTGTAAAAAACATCATATATCCCAAGCCTCGTTTTGCAAAACCCCAAGTAATAACGTAAAAAGCCTAGAGGCCAAGCATGATATCTTCATCGGTTTTCAATGGCGGAAAATATAAAAATAGACATTTTTCGCACGGCTTTAAGCCCGACCAGACCCTCATAAATGCTTTCCAACTCAATTACTTATTGACTTCCTTTCAAATACAATCGTATCGAACTACTGGATCAAAGGATCTTGCTGAGTGTGCAAACGTCATTATTGCTAGATCTTTTGTAGGGCCGTAATAAGCCTCTTTGTATTTTAATATATATTGTGTAGCAGGCTAATTTTTCCACTATAAAAGTTTTTAAATTTTATTTTATATGCTGCACTTAGCAACAAAAGATACTATATTTTGTGGTGGAGGTCGGTTAATTAATTATAAATGCATTTATTTGATTTATTGTCAATAAGTTTAGTGGGCTTCCAGTTGCAGCACTTATTAATATTAATTAGTTATACATACGGTTAGTATTACATAAAATGTATCATCCCTTTTCTTATGATGTCCTCCAGCACTTTGTGGCTGTGTTTATTTTGGAGGATGGTCTGTTGGCTCGCTTAGATTTATCAGACAACTAAAATAAGATATTGTGTTATTAGTTTAACTTTGCTTAGTTATATTACAATAATTATGTTTTCTTGCAGTTCTGTATTTAGCCTATCTACCTTTGGTCCTCGTTAGGTCAGTCAAATTAATATACCAACTTCGGTTTGAATATTTCACTTCTAATCTCAGGCTGATAGGGCTCTAATTTGTTGGGGGTCACTGATTTGCTTTGAGATACTTCTGCTGATTTCTTGTTTACCTGTTAATTCGACAATGATTGTTAGTTATTACATTTTTCTTTCTCTTCAATAGTAAAAAATAGTACCTGTTGCTCATTTTCTTCTAAGATGTGTTGATGCATATATTAGTCATTGTTGTTTCTTCTCATAGTGCTTAGGGATTTAGGGCGTATCCCTCATATATTTTCCTCGTGGTTTGTCCCATATTTTTCTTTAATTTTAGTTCAATCATCAATGTTTTTTCCTTTCTTATGCTTTAGTGGCTTTAGAGGTTATATTGTAGTTCCATCTTCTTACCTACATTTGGGGACCTTGATATTTGGGATTTCTACTTTATCTTTATCTTGAATATTAATAATGGGCTCTTTTCACTTAATTATTGCTGTCGATTGGGATTTTTAAAGGTTTATTATTTCGTTTAGGAGCATTTCCAATTATTTATTGAAAAATTTAATTTTAGCTCATTAGTTGTTGCTTCCGCAGTCGTTTTACAATGCTTAGTTCTCGTTTATTATCTTAGTAGTATTCCTCGTATCGACTATTTCTTCATTTCGGCCAGCACTACCACGTTTTCTGATTTGAGGTTGGTTCTCTAACTCCGTGGAAGTGGAAAAATGCAAATTGATTGAAACCGATTATCTCGTTCTTCTAGAAATACCTACCGAAAATAGAGGAAGTATTTTGCTGAAGTGTAGTTGTAGGTGACTTAGCTTTTAGTATTGCGTTTTATACAAGTTTTTATACTATCCTTCTAGGGGATATTGGGTTGAGTTCCTAGTTTGTGCTTTGACATGACCGATTTATCGGGATTTAAATACTGCACTAGAGGCTTTCCGAGCTCATGTTATAAAACCGAGACAGTTGATCCTCCAGGCAACCCTCCAACTCGAGTAAGGTAAATATTACTAAAGTTGTTTTGTCTAATTTAATGATTTAATTGCTTTTACCTGTGTTATTTTTTTACATCGACCGCCAGTTGCATTGCATTCCATAGGATTTTAACCTTTTCCTTTTTATCATATCTGAACTTTTTTTTCTTAAAGTGACTTTAGTTTTGATCATATGGGGAAGTTTATAGTAATTCCATTTATTATGGAATAGCTAAAAAAGTACTTAAACTTTAAACGCTTGTATTCTCATCAACTTTTGATCAATCTATTCCATTTTTTGATTGTAAGGTAGATTTACTCTTGGACTACTTAATACAAAGTGGTTTGCCTTATTTTAACTCTGTTTTATACAGGGTGATGTCGAAAATATCAAGGCATGTAAAATCATCTCATTTTAAAATTGGTGTTTAAAAAATTCGAAGCAATAAAAATTTTATTTTATTAGCGTGTTGGTTACAGGTTTCTGTATTAATTACAGCGCAGTGCCGTTCGTGTTACTTAAAAAAAATAGGATTTCAAAAATCGTGAGATTGCCTATTATTATGAACTGAAAACTCTTCGTTGCTATAGTGATTTTCCTTACTATATTAGTTAGGTACATACTTTACGAGTTACGGAGCAGTACCACGGCACATATAACAGCGTGGCAGTACCGTTCGTGTTAATAAAAAAATATAAACATCGTGATGTAGCCAATTATGGACGTTTCTACTTAAGGGTTGCTTCAGCAAAGTATAGGTAGTTAATGCAGTTCGGTTAGGCAGTTACTGTACTAATTAGAGCGCAAAAGTAAGAAAAAAGAACAAGCATGCTGTACAAGGGTCTCAAAGCATAACAGTATAACAATAACAGAATAGGTAATAACAACAAAAATAATAATTTAAAGAACTAAACGAACAATTTAATTGTACGAAAAAAATAATAACGTGTATTTCCCCCAGTAGTACTTATGACTGCTTGACACCGATTTGGCATACTCAATATTAAATTTAGTACTGGTTGTAAATCGCTCCCTAAGCGATTATCTTTCCTAGACAACCGATTGTCAATTTGTCAATGTTATAAATTTATTGACATCTTTTATTATTTTATTGATTTTTTTATTTGCTCGAATAGGTTGCCTTAACTACCTGTACTTTAAACACTTGACATAACTCTTAAGTAAGTATACGTCCATAATTGGCCGCATCACGATTTTTGCATTTTTTTACTAACACGAACGGCAGTGTGCTGTAACTGGTACAGTATGTACCTAACTAAGATAGCAAGGAAAATCACTATAGCAACAAAGCGTTATCAGTTCATACTTACCTCACTGCCAATATTACTATTTTTAAAATTTAATTTTTTTAAGTATCACGAACGGCACTGCGCTGTAATTAGTACAGCAACTACTTAACTGAAACCTGTAACCAATACGCTAATAAAATAAAATTTGTATTGCTTTGAGTTTTTTAATTACCAATTTTAAAATGAGAAGATTTTACATGCCTTGATATTTTCGACATCACCCTGTATAACACAGAGTTAAAATAGGGCAAACCGCTTTGTACTAAGTAATCTAAGAGTGAATATACCTGATAATCAAAAAATAGAATAGATTGATCAAAAATTGATGAAAATACAAGCGTTTCAAATTTTATAACTTTTTTAACTATTCCATAATAAATGGACGTAGTGTATTTAGGGGTGTCTCATAAGTATTTCTTTTTATATTCAAGTTATTTGCCCCTTTTGTTTTTCTTTTATTTGTTGATGGTCACTGAAAATCCATTGATAATTTTTGAGGTGATTTGTTTTATAAAAATATATATTGTCAAAGAGGATTTAGCCGCTAACCACCACGTGTGGCAGAGATTATGGCTTGTCATGATCCTCTTCGCTCTTCCAGGTTACGTAGCTCAGATGCTGATGATGACGGAGGACAAAAACTCGCTTCGTTACTAAATATATGTGTATTACTGTCCAGGTTTAGTATACATGAAGGTATGCACTTATGTTGATAACTATGTGTAAATATATTTTACTAGAGGAGCATGGAACGCATGACTATTCGTTGAAGACTTATCATACGCGACCCGTTCGGTTTCATGAGACAAACTGAGACTTCCTCGAAATACTTTTAAATTATGTTGATTCAAATAGAGTTGCTTGGGTTACTTTATATATCTGACTTTAATTAACTTATTTTTATTATCTCTTAAACTGACGTGTTTATTTGTGCATTTTCCATAAAGGAACAACATGCAAAAGAGAGTTTAACTCCCCAGAGTTTTTCCCATAAAGGTACCAAATAACTCTGGTTGAACACCCAAGAGCCTTTCCCCTGAAGGTACCGAATAGCTCTAGATGAACAGTGGAGTGAACTTGTTACCAGTACGCTCCATAAAGGAACCACGAACTGAACCAAGTTGTCGTTTACTCGTTCCGCTCGATCTTTTGTACTAAAGTTTGTTCGAAGTTTACTGATTGTTTTTAAAACATGTTTAGAAAATAAGCATCATAATTATCTTTCAAGATCAAGTATCAAATTTAAACTTCAGACTGAGTGTTTTTCCTTATACTGGAATCTTTCGTTAACAATATATGCAAGGTGGGGGGCTATAATTTCTTCATTGAAGTAAGGGGCTTAGTCTATTAGTATTGGGCTATTACAGGGTTTTACTACCGGGACCCATTGTTAATTACTAAACAGTTTTTTGTGGCCATTGTTTTTAAATTTCACTGTAAAATTGTAAAAAATAAAAAAAAAACTAAAAGCCAATAGATCGAACCGTCAATTAAAATTGTGTTTCCTTGTTTAATAAAACGTTCCTAAAAACCTCGTAAAACACCAGCGGAGTTTTTCCAGTTTAAGGTATGGTTCCGCTTGTGCGTCGGACGCATGCAGTGGCTGCATGCAGCGGTCGCTGGGTTCGACGGAGAGACTTCTCATTCGGAATTACGAATAAGTGGTTCATCTTGTGCGACGCAGCAGTCCGCCGCACAAGATGAACCACTTGTTTGTAATTCCGAATGAGGAGTCTCTCCGTCGAACGCAGCGGCCGCTGCATGCAGCCACTGCATGCGTCCGACGCACAAGCGGAACCATACCTTAAGCTGGTAGAACTGGTGGCGCTCCTGGAGCCGGATATAGGTTTGTTTTAATTTAAATACTTTTCGCTCTAATTAATAAGAAAATCGTGTTGCACTTGAGTTTCCAAATTTTTTATATACTTGCATTCAGGGCCGTTTTGGGGGTGTGCATTTTGTGCAGGCACAAAGGCGGTGAAAGTTAAGGGCAGCCGCAGGCCGCCGGTTGAAACAGTAAAATACATTTTATGTTTTTAATATAGAAGAATGCAAGACTAAATTTCATGCTTAAGACATTCCACAGCAACCAAGTTTAAAATTTAAAATCCTTCATAATATTCACCTAACAGACAATTTGTTTTTTTACGCGGCAATATAATCAGAATTAATTTAATATATATTTTGAATTGTCGAATTTACAACAAAAAAAACACCGCGCTTTCTCCGTCTCTACTCTCGTCAAAAAAAAGTGGGATGGATATAGGGCAGCCCCGGAGTTGCGCCGCGGCGCGCTGTGTTGCGTCTTTCTTTAGATTTTGTAAAACAAAGTTTGTACCAGTTTAGATAACTCATTCATAACTTGCAAAATAGTAAAAGCGTAATAAACTGTGACCAGAGAAGTGTTAGTTGTTTTTTTTTACGATTAAAAACAACATTATTTTCTTTGTTGAAAGACTCGTCGAAAGCTTAAAAGTAAGAATTTTTAAATACACTTAAAGGAGGTATCGCATAAGAGACAGACGTACGTTCTGATACGTATAATTTTTCGTTTATTTCCGCCCAAACTTAGTCAGAACTTACATTAGTATCTATTTTTTATATACCTATTAAGTTACACTTTTTTAAATGAAACACCCTATATTTTATTACATTTTTGGATTCTACTTAAAATTCTAACCATATTTATTGTATGATGTCATACCTCTAGAGTTAGTAGTTTCACAGCTACAAACAGTTGAAAATCGGTACTTTGGCTACTTTTCACCTTTGTAGCCGGAAGACCATTAAAGATGGAGTAAAATGAATTCCACATTCCTATCTTAACTTTCCAAGAGCTATCTGATGGTGCTAACTGATGGTACCTACAGAGGTACCAGATTTGGTACCCATGGTACCACCTGCCAATTAGTACCGTCAAATAGCTCTTGAAAAGTTAAGATAGGAATGTGAAATTAATTTTACTCCATCTCTAATGGTCTTCTTGCTACCAAGGTGAAAAGTAGTCAAAGTACCGATTTTCAACTGTTTATATCTGTGAAACTACTAACATCATACATCAAATAAGAATTTTAAGTAGAATCCAAAAATGTAATAAAATATAGGGTGTTTCATTTAAAGAAGTGTAACTTTCTTTGACCATCCTGTATATAAAAAAGTGACGATTAAAACAATACAAAAAAAATAAAGATCATTTTACTAGGAACAACTGCTGTATTTAATTTTTTTTCCAACCCCCGTAGTTTTCGAGATAAGGTATAGGCCCCTCTTAAACGGGCCACCCTGTACAACGAGGAATTACATTGCCTGTTTGAGAGTTTGAGCTACAGATAATTGGGCGACCATCTGCCAGGCGTACCCTGGACGCCCTCAAGGTATCCTCCTTTTTTGGGTCAGTTTTACTGTATAAGTATGTAACCAAAATTGGAATAGTGTATATTTATAGGAAAATATCTGCGTCTCTATGAAAAATATGAGGAAACCTATTTAAACAACATGTCAAACTTAATACATAATATATTTAGCTAGATAAGTTCCCCGTTCGCAAAGCTCTAATGGTGATAAACTAGCTTGAATTAAGTAAGATGTTTGTGTTGGTACTCAAAGCGTACTGACTTGAGCCCAATATACAAATCAACAAGTGCAAAACGGTAGTTTCCGTTCTTCATTCTGAGAATTACATATTATAGACAATAATTGAAGAAAAGGTTAATTGTTACAGACTAGGCAAATTTCTGTAAAGTATAACAATTATTGGACTGCAAATAGTTTTTAAAACGGATTTTAAAATAGTATCTGCTTATACATCTCCAATATTATTATCTAGCAGGAGATGATTTTCTGACAGAAATATTCTTTATTTATTTATGTAATTCACCTAACCTATATTAGTTACAAAAAAATTTAAATACAACCACTAATATCAAGCATTACAGACTAAAGAAAAAATAAAAATACGCCATAGCCAATAAGACAGATTAGTCATTCTAGCATTTCCATTAAGATGAATTGAGAGAAACCTCACTGCCATTATAATAATTTAATATTTTAGAATTTAGTAAAATTTTACTAACCCTCAACACATAGATCTTACTTGCTTTCTAACGTTAAGATAACTCCTTCAGATCTATCAAAGTGACCGTTTCTTTAAGTCTAATTGATTTATGGTTTAATTCAGGTTTTTTACTGAGCTCATTCTTTAAGGGAAACGACACATCAAGATAATGAAATACATTTAAAGCGTTATTTGAAGAGGTAACACATAAAACGTTAACCTGCTTTTAAAATTGAATATGTATCATTTAATTTGTTTCCTTTTTACTTACTTTAACTGGCTTCAAATCATAGGCTACTTTTACTAGGGACCTGGTTACGGTCAAGCTTACCATAAATAAGGCAAATTATAGAGAGGAGATTGGGTTTGCTCGACCTACTTTCCTATGTATGCGGACATCCCCCTAGAGAGGTTGCTGTGGTGGAGTGGTGCGACATTAAAAGTCTACTTTTGTTAATAGGATGTGATGCGAACTAGTATCACACTATTCTCGGAAGCAAGGATATAAGCCCTAGAGGTAGGGTCCTACTCGAGTTGCTCTATGCGAGTGACCTCGAGATTCTCAATCGAGGATCAATGGTCACCTTTTTCACACCTAGGCGGCATCGGCAGTCGGCTATAGACCTTACGATCTCTAGCAAGGCACTGCGCCAAGGTTTCCTGAATAGGAAGGTGTCTGAGAAAGACTATTTGTCAGATGACAGACATATTCTAACCAACTATGAAATAAATCCTCTAACACCCAGGTCGGGCTACAGAAGTCCTCTAACTGGCAGCTCTATAATGGGGATCTAAGAAGGAGACTCGTATTGCTGCAGACGCGCTGTGCAAATGTGGAGAAGATCGTAGCAAGCTGAATTTTTTTAAGCCAACTGTCTACCGAAATACAGGCCCAGCGCGGGTAAGTCACCATGGTGGGATACTAAATAGGGCCAAATGAATATAGTTGAATTCCCATTATCCACAAATCTGTACAATGGGAGTAAAAAAGCACTACGTGGCTAGCAAAGGAAACCATGACAGATGGAGGGCCTACTGCGGGGATGTCAATATGTCGTCGACACGTTTTGAAATTTCTGTGATAAGGTATTTATTATTTAGTATTTATTTATTACTCTCTCTTATGGAATCGGTAAAGAAAGAAGTATTCACTTCTGTCCCGTGTACTGTGTTACACGCGATTTTTTTTTCTACTGGGAATGTTTAGTTCGCGCCTTGTCATGGGCTACAAACCAGTTGCATGGAGAGCAGTAGAGATGGTTTTATTTCAAAATCAAGCGCGGGCTTCCCTCAGGCGAAAGCACCCTTATCATTAATCTATCTCAGCCAGAATTTGTATTCTTCTGAAGCAATGAAGAAGAGAGTAGATCATGAAATAAGGAAGGTAGATTTGTTAGAGGCACCAAACCATATCAAACAATACACTTACCAGGCGGAAAAGTCTACGGAGATGGTCTAGTCATCATTATCGATGACTGAACCATCGGCAACGGTCGCACGGGGAGACTCGTTCAACGAGAACACCAGCTGTTAGAGTATTGGTGCCTGGAGATAGGGTTCAGAGTTAACCAAGACAAGACCAAATTAGTGCTCATTATATGGAAACGAAGACTGAGGGAAATTCATCCGGCCATCAGCTAGTTCAGTCGGCCTTTAAGCTATAAAGGACTAACCAAGTATCTCGGGGTCATAATGAACTCAAGGTTGACTTGAAAGAAACAAGTTGCGCGGGGATTGTAGGTGCTATGAGGACGGCACCCACTAGGCCTTTTGTGAGGCTGACTAGTGTGCCGTTCCTGCACCTATTATTTTAGCATGAAACCTTGAAGTCTGCATAAAGACTGAATGGTCATCTTAGGAATAATAATAGCCCAAAAGGACACATTAAAGCCTAGAGCAGGGCGACTGATGATTGCCTAGAACTTTTAATGAGAACAAACAACATCTGTGTTTGAGATTGGATCGCGGCCCACTAAAGCTTTAGAATGTCCGGGGCAACGAGGGGCAGATCGTCAGGCACGAAATTCGAATCTCCTTGTCTTGAATTCCAAGACAAAACAAGAAATTGCTGTCAAGACAAGATATCTGGCCTTGGTCCAGCATCTACTAAAACTTTTGCGAAATCAGTGTTAGATATACAATTCTGCACTTTCGACTTCTGCGATTGACGCCAACGTATTGCACGATACATTTTCTGTTCTAAAAGCTACAGAAAACTTTTTGTGTGGTGCATCATGGCCCGAAAGTTATTTACTTCTTACATAATTTAACCACATCTTCCTGTACGATGTGAAAACTAAGAGAAACTTTGGTCTTGGTGTCTGGTATTACCACATGCATACATGTAAGAACGATTGCCTCAACATTTTCTATGGTCACACGTGCAATTTTGGGCAATGCTCATTATCAATACAGTTTTAATCATCCAATAATCTTGGACATTGACTTGTCAATGTCATTTCGACTAAGAATTTTTAAATTTTTATGTTTATAATCTCACAATTTAATTTTCCAAAAATTCGATTAGCTTTCTGTATTTTGAAATATCTATCTTATATAAATAAAGGGTTGTTTATATTTACTTCGTTCACAAGGAAGGCAATAGGTGGCAATAGGTGTGAATAATAAGCAAGCAGAAAACATTTGTTTATGCCTTTGTCCTAGTTGTCATGTTTCGGGAATAAAATATTCGTCCTCCATTTCGAGTTCTGCAATCTTATTACAAACCTGAGTTCCATAGCAACAAGAAAGTATGACGATGACTTGCGAAATCAGCACTGGGCAGAAATCTATAATAAGTTTGCCCAAATTTATATTTTATAAAAATGTTTACGTGTGTAGTAATTAGCCAGTCGCCCTTTGGGCCCTGTGCTAAATGTTTCTTATGTTGCTTATGTCTGACATGACTTACTAGCCTAATAAATATTTATTATCTTTGAAAACTGATTATTCAGAAGCCCTTTTAAATTTTTGTATGTAATAACGTTGATTCAGTCAACGGCAATAATTAAAAATAATTATTCACCAGGTAATCATTTTAAGATCCATACAGCTGCAGCACATGATGTGGTATACTTACCAGTAGTCAATTTCTCACTGACAGCATCATGAAATTTTTATTTAAAATTTTATTAGATAAGACGAAATCAGAATAAAGTCTTATATAAAGAATATGCTTATATTCGGGACCAAAATGGAAAAGACAAGATTGACGTATTAGGATCCATTGGCGTACTCGGTCAATTGTCGTGTTCGGACATATAACGCCTTAGGGCAATTAAATTCCATCCAATTGAGTTACTGTCATCAATTACACCACTAATTTTCATTTTGTTTTGTATGGAAACATTCCTTTAAATTTCTCAGTTGATTTAGGTGTATCTCCAAGTTCATTATTGCTAAAGTAAACGGGAACGTAATGAAAACAGATATCCAATGTTATCAATCCGTAAGTTGTGGCGCTAAACTTTACTAATTTAGTTTGATATAATTAACGATAGAGCGTGCTTGTTATAACCTCTAACCTAAACTATTGCTCTGAAGCAAGTGTTATGTTGCTATACTTTATCCTTAGGCCAACCCTTAACCATTATTAGGGAAAAGTGGACGAATGCACCGTTGTCGGTCGAGGGCGGTATTATTAAGTTCTTGCCCTATTTGTTTTGTGCGGTTCTTTCGTCGGAGACAATATTTTGAACCGGTGCTAAGAACGGGGTCGAATTGAGATAATCATAGACACTTGTGAACAAGGAATTTAAATTACGTAATAGGCCCAGCATGCCTAATCTCGATGAAAAGATCATTATGAATGATTCATAATTAAGCAAATAGAATTAGTAAATAAAATTGACATTAGTTGTAACAAACTTTGGCAATACTTTGCTTGGCGGGCTTCATTTGCACTGGCTTTGAGGAGGGTTTAATCAGAGCACATCATAATATTTCATTATGATTCAAACATTCCACGTAGTCTTATGAAGAAGCGATACACCAGATGCTCTGAAGCAGGGGTATTTTATCCGAAAAAGAATGGTAGTAGTATTAAATTTCCCACTATGTTGTTTAATCTTTAGGTCAAGCATTTTACTAATACTTTATTAGAGCTTTCTCTTCTTACTATTGTCGCTGATTTTCTTGCTACTTGGTTTAATCTTCTTGTATGTGCCTTTAGTGGGCCAAACGTAAGTTGCCTGTGTTAGGAGATATTGATATGCACTAAGACACCTTGTGTGGAAGATTAATCGAAAAAACATAGGGCCCAATTTAGTTAGCATATAATCATTAGCTTTGATTAGATTTTGGTTAACGTCTGAAAAATTCCACCCCAACGTCTTGGTCCAATGTTTACGGGCAACAGAGAAACGAACACTTTGTTGCACGATTAGTTAATTGCTCAACAACCGGTCCATATGCATAGTTCACTCAGCGGTTGTAATATTTATAGGTGTGGGTTGTAGAGTTGATGACAGTTGGACACTATTTTTACTACGAATATATCATTGACTTTTGAGCATTAAAATTAGGGTAGTAAAATTTAGAAAAATACCTTGTATAAGAATATCGTTAAGTCTGAAGATAAAATGTATAAACTCAACTTAGCATTGACTTGGGGCTACCAAAATAAGCATCATGATCTTAATTAACACTATTTATTTAAATAATAGATACGTTCACAGACATAACGGCACAAAGAACAATTAATTAGATCTCAATTTAAGTTAAGGTTCTGGTATTGCACCTAAAATAATAGGAAGATTGTCTAAAATAATGATTATCCGAATTATCAGATTATTAAGTCTTAATCTAAAGTTTTATATCATTCTATTTTTGAAATAGTTCTAGCTAAATTCTGAATCCTTAAAGTTCTGAATAAACACAGTTTATCACAAAAAAAGTCAAACACCGTAAATAAGAATTACTTTACTAATCAAAAGCTATTTTAAATTAATCCCATGGCAGAACCATGGACAAATTAACAGTTAATAAAAATATATCAAATCAATGATTTAACCTGTAAAGAAAATATATAGTCGGTGAATGTCTACAAGGAAAATCGAAGGGAGCTCAATTCGGTACCGCGAAAATCTATAGTTGCAGTTAAGTAAGACGGTTTACTGCGATGAGGCATACAGCAAATTATAATAAAAGTGTAGCCTTTAAGTAAGTAGACACGAATAAATGAGATAATTACTATAACATTACCAAGAAATTCGCTAACCGGGATAATATCCTATATGATAATGAAGGACATAAGTATTTTAAACCCAAATTACGGAAAGAAATAGTAATAGGTACGATACAAGCTATTAGATGGCCTAATTTCATTTAACGGTAAGTTCAATAAAACAAATACGGTATGTAATTATGTGACTACACAAAAAGTATAAGTCAAATAATTACAGTCATAGTAGCTAGGTATTTGATAACTAAGATTATACGAGGCACGACTGTGAAAAAAATCTGTATCAATTAATTAAATATCGACAATAAACGGCAATAGAGACAAAATATAATTATCTACAAAAAGTCACATAAAAGTAAGCTCGAAAAAGATAGGATAGGTAATTATAGCATCTACTTGTATTCTGTAGCTGCTACGGACGTGGAATCCATTGGCAAATATTAGCGGTTAGTCCTCAACTCCCACAAATAATTGGCCGGCCCCAACTAGAGCTTTGGCGCATTCGTTTCGTTTCACACCATGTCATCAGCTTCGCCTCAACAAAAGACCACAGACAGGCGTAATGAAACCGGATAAACTTTCTAGGTTACTGAAAATCCACCAAAGAAGGAAGTTCAGCCCCGATGAAGGATGAAACCGGAGAAACTCTCTAGGTTAGTGAAAAACCACCAAGGAAGGAAGTTCAGCCCCGATGAAGGATGCTCAGCCTCCGTTGAAGGGCCCAACACTATCATATAACAACATACCTTATTTTTTAGGAAGGGTAACCTCACTATACGTAAATTAACTTTACGACACGAGACGGCCGATAATATGATAAAATATATATGGCAGCATATTTGTCAATTTATCTCACGATAAATTAATGCAGACAATGGACTTGATGATCGAAAATATCGACGATAATATCGCGATCTTAATCTCCTTCCCGACGCGTTCAGCGCACGGAAGAGAAGACTTCGTCAATTCCCAAAATTATCTTAGAGGTCCATCAAGAGAACGTTCGAACGCGCGAGGCGACCATGACCCTTTCGAACTGCATTCGTCGATAGCGATGGGGGTGCGTTTAGATGTAAAGCAACGAAAATATCGACAACATAAAGTGAAAGGGAAGAAACTGAATTACTTGATTTGCTAGCATTTACAACGCTACAAAAGATTGCTCTAAATTTAGTGTCAATTAGAGAGTATTAAAACGATGCATGATGGGAATGGAATATCTTCTCTTGAGCTATCAAACGATGATACTTTTTATATCAACTGGACTCTGGATAACGGCATTGTTATGTTAGACGTTCTTTTAGATCCAATGCAAGAAAATAACGAAACTAGTTTAAGAGGTCTCTATTACTTGTCAATTTTCGCTAACAATACTTGACCTATGCAACTGAGGATATTGTCAATTGTCTATTAGATATACCTATATTTCCTTTCTTTGGAATGCTTTGGAATCCAATTTCGAAAGGGAGTAACAGTATCTTTCGAGGTATCTTTTTATACGCCTTCGGGGTTCGTACTAGTTTAGGTGGGTTTGGTTCATTGATTTTGTAGTAAATTTTGGTTTCATTTAGTTAATTGTCATTAGCATCTGTTAGGTAAGGTTAATCTGGGTTAGATTGGGTTAGTTGGGGTTATAATGGCAAATAAAATAGGCGTCAGCCGCGCATTTTAAAATACCTTTAGGTTAGTTTGGATTAGCGCAGGATATATTATTAATTTTTACGTTTTATTAAACATATTTTCACATCAAAATGATTTTTACTAGTTAGAAATGCGAGAGCTGGACACTTTTGAAATATTTTTGTTAGTTGGCGTTAGTTTCGCTTTCAGTATAAGTCAGTAAGAAAGCGCGCGGAACGAATTTTTTAAGACTAGTTTTGGTTACTTTTGCTTTGTTTAGATTATTTAGGCTAGCTAAGAAAGCACGCAGGCCAAACAAACCATAAAAATCGGAAATATCATTTGGCTTTTGGCAGGTTTCATAATTTAGTTGAGACCTTTCAAAGAAAATAAATTGTATTTTATTTTAAAGAAGTTGCATCAAATATTATATATTAACATATATTATTTATTATTATAAAAATTTATTTCTTTTTTTTGTATAACAAATTTTTCATGCGATCATTTTTTTCCTTCACAGATATTTCTATTCAAATTATCTTCTATTCGAAAATTTCCTATTCCATGAATATTCCTTTATTATTTAGTGGACTGCACAAAAATAAATACCTAGTTTTCTCATAAAAGAGTTTATTACTTTATAGAATACTGTTAGAAGGCCAGAGAAGCATATTATAAATTTATCTAAACCTAGAAATACTATTGAAATTAAAAAAAAATTAAGGGTGCATTATGTATGTTGGCTATGTCTTAACGTTATAGGGAAGAGTGCACAGGGTGGTTTGCTTAATTTAAAGTAGCATAGTAATATTGGTTTTTATTTTGTTCGGCTCATGACTCTAACTATAGTACTTTTAATACCCATTTGGAATAACTCCATCCTTATTTATCAATCATTAATCAGGTGAAACAAAAAACTACCAACAAAAATGAACATCGATTAGTAATTACAAGTTACGTCAAAAGTTTGATATCTGTTAAGGTCATTAAGTAACGTAAAAATACACTACCAAAATATGACATTCCGATGAATCCAAAAAACTTATGCTTAATGTAGTAAATTATTTTCAAAATAATTTGGGATCTCAATTTCGTCCGAAGTCCTAAAAGTTACACAAAACACATTACACAACCTAGAAGGTACCAGAAAGAGGAACGGATTTCGAATTTAGAAGGTATATGTCTGGAAATGTTTCCCAGAACAAAACTGGAATTGCGAAGAATACTCTACCTTTAAGGGAAGCAATTTAAAAAAGATATGCCCGAAATGAACATATTACTTTACAAACTATTTACGGGCCATTTATTGAAGAATCACCAGAAATTAAGATCATAAAATGTTCTTTATATTTGAGAATTAAGAAAATGGGCTTTACCTCAAGAAGCAAGACGGATGAAAAAATTTATTGGAAATGCCTGGAATCAAATTGAAGACAATTTAATTTTTAAATAAATATCGAGTTGCTAAAGAAGAGAATATATATAAACCGGTTTTTCTGGATAAGACATGGGTTTTTAACAATAATTGGGATAAAAGAATCTGGCAAGATGGTAGTAAATAAAATAATTTAAAAGAAAACTGGAAATGCGATACGTTATAGAAAATGTACGGCAACAGCACTGGCAAAATTATATAAGCCACACAGAGAAAATTATTTCTGAGGCATGGGAAGTAGAAAACAAATTGGACTTATTCAACATCGAACCAATAATTGTGACTTCTGTGTCCAATGAATCCGACGGAGAGCGAAAGTTATTAATCAAGAAGATAGTTAGATTTTAAACCTTTTAAATCACTTGTCATTTTATTTCATTTTATCAAACCGTTATTAAATATTACTACTGTTTTTTACCATAACTATGATTGTTAGTTTATTTTGTATTTATAATAGGTCCATTGCTAATTTATTTCTCACCATTTTATTGGTATTTTATTTTTTACACACATTCTTGCTTTGGATAGAATTGCATTTTATAACTAAATATTTTTAAAAATGTAGAATTTTAGAGTTTCTATAGTAATTCTAGTTTTGCTCCTAGAAATATTTGAAGACATATCTCATATAAATTCGAAAATCATTAATCTGTTTGGATGTTCTAGTTTGTATACCTAATGTGCTTTGTGGAACTTTTAAGGATTCGACGCTTTTTTAATTGTCTTAAATCTTAATTCTAAATTATTTTGAGAATAACTTACTATATTAAACATATGAACTTTTTCTTTACAAAATCTTATATAGTTTAAGATTAATAAATACATAAATTAAACCAAACTAACCCTAACCATTATTTTTATAAAATATAATATATATTATTATCACATAACAGCATATAACGTCCACATAAATTCATATTAGTTTAAAGATATTCGAAACAGTTCGGTCATTGCTTGATGTTCTTCTAAATGCCGGCTTTTTTTGGTGCGATCGCTAATCACTTGTTATCTCGTACCATATTGCTTGAATATTTGGAATACCAATAGACGATTGGTACTTCCAGATATGTATTAAAAATACTAAATGTATACCAATACCCTAACATTTGGTCTTAACAACGCGACGCGAAAGGAACGTTGTGATATCAAAAATCAGTAAGGCAGAGTGTTAATGTCAACACAGCCAAAGACAATAGATGCACAATAGGCAGCAGAGCGAAAAACCGATCCTCTTGTTCTCTATTATTTAATTAATCTGCATTCATATTTTAGATCGAATGAGTCTTGTTCAAATTATGCCGAAAGAAAAGTTGTATTTTACAATAGGAAGAAGTGCTTATGTATGATAAATATCTTCAAGCTTCTGACATCGATCTTCTTATTGCTCTGTTTCATCTTTTGATATGCTTTTAAATAAGCCAAAGTAGCATTCTCCACTATACTTTGCTTATGGAAAATAAGCTTCTGCTTCTGAGTTCTGCTGTCTAAAAACAAGGCTCTAACTTGCAAATTACAAACTATTTTATAAACTATGAAACATATTTAAAAGAAGCAATTATTCGAAGTTGGATTTAATATTAATCTAAAGCCAAAGGGTACAATTAACAAGTTCCTGATATATTGCAATTTTACTCAACAATTTTACCTGCTCGTGTAAATTTGTTCGGTTAGAATTGTAGCGTATGAGTGAAAACCGACAATGCCACCGCCCAAATTTTGACTTCTGTCTGACTTCGTCTGTTTAAACGACTCGTCAAAGCAGATGTAAGCAGATGTTTGATGAAAATATATAGCTATTTCAATATTAAATTAAATAATTATCTTGAAAAGCAGGAATCCTAGGATTTTGTAATCGAGTTTATCGAAATGTATAGAAGTCTGGGTTAGTTTGGGTTAAATGCAGCCAGCGAAATAGCTAATTATTGTGATACCGATTATTTTCGATGCGTGGCATTCTTCTAGCTGATGGGATTGCGCGTTTATTGTTTGGGGATTCTTCCAACTAGCAATAAACATTTTAACAACGTGTAAACAACGCTTATAAACCCAAAAAGGGCGCAGTCTTGTGCAACAATTTAGTTCTTTAATGTGTTTTATTATGGCTTCCATAGCTTCTACCGGGCAATTGTATAAAAATTTTCAAAATTATTATAGTTTGTAGCAATTATAAAACAGTTTTATCGAAAAAAGTCATAAAATTATAGCAATTATACAACAATTATCGAGCTAGAATAAAACAGTTTTATAAAAGTTGTTTTATTATTTGTTTTATTATTTTTTAGTTTTGACTAACACTATAAAAGTAAGCTTTTGTTGTTAAATTGCAGCCCCTCAGAAAAATTTATCTTTTAGTGGTCCTTAAGATAACAAAAACTAAATATCCCGTCTTTTGTAACAAATAAAATATGTCTGAGTAAATAAATCAGCCATATTGCATTTAGTTCTGATGTTTACACCCAATACCAGAAAGAAAGGAATTTAATTTGCAATCTGAGAGTTGATATTTTACCGCGAGAGAAATGTGTTTGGATAATATATGGGATATATAGGGCAAAATTTTCAAGCACCACAAATATATTAATTATTTTTGAGTTTTAAGAGAAAAGGTCAAAAATATCTTTCTGTGTTTTTCTCTCATTTAGCCTATATTGTAATAAAATGGTCCAAAGGATCCATCTTACACTATTATTTAAATACTAAAGTAATTAGTTACGGTATTTAACACTTACATTTACATTTTAAATTTAAAAATGTCCATCGTAAGGTGAAGTGAGAATACCAAAAAACATGGCTTCGATGTTATAAAATACTTATATCACCATGGGAGTTCTTATAAACTGTTTTTGTTATTTGAAAGATTTTTATAATATATTTAGATTTTCCATCGCTTGTTTTCCGATATGATTACATTGTAATTTCTGAATCACCATACCCATCGATACGTTTTTAAAGCATAACATTTTTTACCTTCAACCCGAGCCTGCTATTGCACCTCGATGCTTACTCATTCTGTCTTCCATATCCATCGAATACGTTGAAAAATCGTGCTGTGTTAGTGTTTGTGAAATAAAATGTCGAAAAGAAGGGAAAATATATTGTCCAGTTCCTCAAGTAAGTGTTAATAAATTGTTTATGTAGGGCTAGGCAGGGGCCTAATATTTACGAACAAATATCTACGTACAATGATACAATGTACAGTTGATAAGTTGTATTGAGGTTTACGCTAAGCTCACTAATTACAACTAAACTATTTTAAATAATTAGAATAATTAAAAAACCTTGCATATAAGCCGAAGGCTTATTAAATTCATATTCATGCAGGTTTTCAGTAAGGCACAATATGTTGCTCAACCGAGTGAAATAGAGAATAAGGTACATAGACAAAGGCCTTGTAATATTTGCGTACGAATAGCACTCGATCAAAAAATTCGTCTTGCCGTGGGCATAGAAAAAGAATACGTCCAAGTCGAGGGCTTCGCAATACAAAGAATTCTTATTATTCTTTTTATAAATTATTAATTGGTTAAGCCTATGGTCGAGGACCTAACTATTCGACTTCCCCACAAAGAGTTGGTTTAATTGAGTTATATAGTGCATAGGCCGAGGGCCTTATAATTCGCATACAAATAGCACTCAATCGACAAATAAAATGGTTAGGGCCGAGGGCTGCGCAATACAAAACATTCTTATTATTTATTATTTTTATTATAAGTTATTAATTGACTAAGCTTAGGGTCGAGGACCTAACTATTAGACTTCTCTACAAAGAGTTAATTAGGTTGAGTTAGATAGTGCATAGGCCGAGGGCCTTATAATTTGCACTCAATCGAAAAATTTTTGCAGATGGCATAGGAAAAGGATAGGTATAGGCAGAGGGCTTCGCAATACAAAACATTCTTAATATTATTTTTATTATCAATTATTAATTGTGTAAGTCTAGTGTCGAGGATCTAACTATTCTACTTCCCCACAAAGAATTGGTTGGATGGAGTTAGATAGTCCATAGGCCGAGGGCCTATAATTTAATTTGCACACAAATAGCACTCAATCGAAAAATTTTAGCCGAGGGCAGAGAAAGAGAATATGTTTAGGCCGAGGACTTCGCAATACAAAACATTCCTAAAATATTATTTTTGTTATAAATTATTAATTGATTAAGCTTAGGGTCGAGGACCTATCTATTCGACTTTCCTACAAAGAGTTAGTTAGATTGAGTTAGATAGTGCATAGGTCGAGGGCCTGATAATTTGCACTCAATCGAAAAATTCAGATGGAGTTAGATAGTGCATAGGCCGAGGGCCTTATAATTTGCATACAAATAGCATTCAATCGAAAAATTCTTGCCGAGGGCATAGACAAAGGATGGGCTAGGTCGAGGGCTTCGCAATACAAATCATTCTTAATATTATTGTGAACTAATTAAAATCATTAATTAAATATCACCCTGTCGCAAGTT
>JAEQML010054934.1:0-37080 GCA_016904865.1 Pissodes strobi | reverse complement strand
TTTGTATACACCATTTTTTGTACCAGTAATCGCGCGACGGCGAAATATAGTAATTTTGAGGCGCCTGACCAACGCGCTCCGAGTTTTGGAGTTTCATTATTGATTGAAAACCTAACAGGCTAACAAGCCAACGAGTTTTGGATACTGGAGTCGGCAGTTTGTAAGGCGGTAAAAATAAAATATGGTATAGAATGTCCAAAAATTTTTGTTTCCAATGCAGCCAGCAATGTGTCTTTAAAGAGGAGAAAAATGAACTTTTTGGTTTCCCGTGTGACTCCTGTCGCAGAGTTGTATGCTCGAGGTGCACTGGAGCAATGGCAAGTGAAGTCAGGGTAATTCCAAGCTCTTCCAGAACACTATTGTATATGTGTCCTGAGTGTTTGGAATCCTTTAGAAAATTACCATCTGCATTGAAAAAGATAGAAGTCCTAGAGTCTGATTTCAAGCAACTAAAAGAGGAAATGGATCATCATAGAAAAACAATAATAAATAAATTTACCACATCTAAACAGATGGAGAACATTCAGAAGGATATAGAGGTCTTAAAGAAACACATCAGCCGACCGGTGAGCGCAAATGATGGCAATATTGGCAGCTTTGCACTTGTTCTGAAGGAATGTTTCCAAAGTTTTACTGACACTGTTGGAAAGAATTTTGTGGAACTGAACAAATCACTTAGTGACCTCTGCATTGGTCTGAATAACAGTGATAACAAAGAGAAACTACTTACGTCACAGGCTTTAACGGTTACCACATGTTCAGCTGCAATTCGTGAAATCAGCGATGATGGGATGGATCAACATAAATTAACCCCTGTCAATGGAAAATCAAAGGACAAGCTTGTCAAAAACTCAGTTACTCAAGGACCATCACCAACAGCAGTAGCAGTAGCCATACTTGAAACACAAACTGCTAAGAAAATGAATGACATCATCTATGTGAACAGTGATGTAAATGAAGGGCCGCAAAATAAATCAGTTGCAGCCAAAAACAATCTAATCAAAGCTGCACCTGTACAAACCCCTTCAAAGCTCCAAACCAATGGGACAAATGTTAGGGTTCTGAGCATTGCAGCACCCCAACGAAGGAAATGGTTTTATATCGGCAACCTGGACCTGAACACCAAAAAGGAAGACCTCTGCAAACACCTAAACTCTTTTAACATCAATATTATAGACTGTGAAAAACTTCAAGTCCGTAACACTTATGCATCGGCCTTTAAAGTGTCGGTAACAACAGAGGAAACAGGCAAAATTTTGGACAGTGAGAGTTGGCCAAGATCTGTTGCAGTCAGACCATACATTTTTAATCAAAGAGATGGAGGAATGTGTACTGACCGTGGGTATCAGCCAAGGAGGAATTTTTGTTGGCGGAGCCGGGACCGAGGGAGATTTTAGATAGGACAAATATAGATGTAAAGGAAGGTATCTCTATTATGCACATTAACATTCAATGTATTTCAAACAAAATCTTACAGTTGGAACATTTTTTGGCTGAAAACGAATCAATAGAGATTGTATGATGTAGTGAGCATTGGCTTAAATTTGAACAGACAGAATATTGTACTTTTTTTAAGTTAATTAGCTGCTATTGTAGGCCTTTCTTAAAAAATGGGGGTACATGTATATTTATACACAACAGTCTTAGTGCTATCGATATAAGTTATATCAAAGAATTTTCAGAATCTCAAATATGTGAAATGTGTGCATGCTTTATTGATACAATGAATTTAGCTGTTATTTGTATATACAGGTCTCCAAATCAAATCAATGTTGAACAGTTCTTGATGATACTGTCAAAAGCCCTGAATTTAATTGAGAAGATGAATAGTAGGGTGCGGATTCTGATAGCGGGAGACTTCAACGTCCATTTCAACAATCTTAATGATCAAAATAATCTTAATGTTACCCAAATGCTCCTCTCATACAACTTAACTCAATTGTTTAATGAGCAGACTCATGTGAAGGGAAATTGTCTAGACAATATTTTCTGTAATTTTTCAATTTCAGGAGTGACCAACATCTCACTTGGTGTATCTGATCATTGTGCACAAATTGTAACGTTAAAATCTGATATGAGTAAAATTAATCTTATGCATAACAATTATGTTTTGGATAGAAAGCATAGTGAAAGGCCACATTTCAGTCTTATTTAAATCGAGAGCAATGGAAGGACGTCTACAAGGCCACAACTTCAGAAGGAAAATATTTGGAATTTCATAATACCCTCATATATTATCACAATATTAGTCTTAGCACAACAATAAAGCGTCAAAGTAGTTCACACAAGGCGAATTGGGTAACGAGTACTGTGAAAGAAAGTAAACAGAGGCTTTTATTTCTGTACGAATGGAATAAAAACTACACAACAGAGAGAAACCAAGAAGTATATCGCAATTATAAAAGAGAATATAATAAAATACTTCAAGAAGCAAAACAAGCTTACAATTATAAGAGACTAGATCTATCAGATAGCTATTCCAAAACAGTATGGGATATCATCAATCCGGAAACAGGCAGAAAATACAAGGAAAAGATTGAACCAAAGAACTTAAGTCCTAATGATTTGAACACATCTTTCATAAACCGACCGGAGAGTCTGACCAAGGCACTTGGTGCACCAGATGTGGATCCTCAGACCCTTTTGGTGAAGAAAGCATCAAGAAGTAATTCAATGTTTTTTAGACCCGTCACTACCTTTGATGTTGGGGCAAAAAAAAAACAGAGGACATCTACAGCATAAGCGTGTATAGCTTAAAAAAATATCTGAGCAAATTCTGGAGCCATTGACACATATTTTTAACACATGTAGGGGTTATTTTCCTTCAGCACTAAAACTAGCAAAGATCTGCCCTATATTTAAAAAAGGTAACAAGGAAGATCCAGGCGACTATAGGCAAATATCTATCCTACCCTCTGTCTCGAAAATTTTCGAAACGATTATATACGGTCAATTGCTTCAATATTTTAATAAATTTAGTATTATATCGGGGCAGCAGTTTGGCTTTAGGAAGGACCTTTCAACTAGTGATGCAATTTTGCATTTAATTCAAAATATAAACAATGGTTTTGAAAATAAAAAAACATTTATGGGTGTTTTCACGGACCTGACTGCTGCATTTGATTGTGTTGATAGACACATTCCGGCGAGAAAACTGGAATTCTATGGTATAAGAGGCAAGGTTTGGATTTATTAAAATCATATTTTTCTGACAGGTACCAAGTTGTATCTGTCAACTGGTGAGAGTGAGCCTATGCTAGTTAAGAATGGGGTTCCTCAGGGCTCCGTGCTGGGACCCCTACTCTTTCTAGTGTACATAAATGATTTGCCCCACATATTCCCTGAGAAGACCTTTACCACCATCATGTATGCTGATGATGCGACATTTGGCATTGGTTTGGAAAGGAGTGGGGACCCAGCTACGGTGCTTGGGAATGTGCTGCGACTGGCTAAATCTTGGTTTGGACCTAATCGGTTGTTGCTGAACGTGGACAAGACCCAGTCTCTACTTTTTGACACTGTTTGCCATGGTAATGGTGATGGGATCAGATTTCTCGGAATTACATTGGATAGCAATCTATTATGGACAAAACACATTAACATCATGTGTAGCAAATTGAACCAAAATATATATGCCATACGTAAGGTTAGGCAAACAATTAATATAAAAGCGGCCATAATGACATACCATGCTCTCTTTGAATCTGTTCTTCAATATGGAATACTGGCATGGGGTTCCTGTGCAATCACAAACTTGGAAAGGGTCTTTAAAGTGCAAAAATTTGCCATTCGAGCAATTGCTGGTATATCATGGAACATTTCCTGCAGGGCGTACTTTGAATCCAGATAATGACCCTGTTTGGGCTAATTATATATAATAAATTAGTAGATATGAGAAAAAACATTAATAATTATGTAAGGGTATCGGATATACATGCATATCAAACAAGGGGTTGTAATAACTTAATTTTACCAAAAAGTAGGCTCAGAAGATATGATACTAAATAATTTAATTTATATAATTCTCTTCCACATAGTATACGTGAACTTGACCTAATAAAGTTCAAAAAGAAGATTAAAAGACTCGTTACGGAAAATTGCCTGTATAGTTTTTCGGAAATTTACAATTAGTAGAACAAAGAGATACCTTTCTATGAGTGTACGTTGTATGTCTTTTGTGATTATATTTTTGCGATTTAATTTTTACATTTTCATTTTTTATTTGTTTTTACAATTTAATTGCTGTTTTCGGCATTGGATTTTTGTAAGTAGTGTGTGGTCTATTGGTTTTTGTTTCATTGTGTGACTTATCAACAAATACCATTGTATTTCTATGACTAATAAATACTTTACTTTACTAGAAAGAGAGGTCTTGTGAGTAGTCCTGTGTATTCCAAATGTATTGTATACACATCTACACAAAGCCATTTGGCATACTTGTTCCCAAGTAATATAACTTAGGCAGATTAGTAAATGGGCAATTTCTGTATGTTGCACTGAGCTAGTTTGCCTACCCGTGTTTGAGGGTATACCTGTGGTCAATTTTTTAGACGTATTGTATTTATTGTCGAGTCAATGGAGGTTGTAAACTATGGTTTGACAATATGGAGGCTCTTTAGTATAATTGTCATTTTGAATGTACATGCAAGCTTCTTTGTTGAAAGTTTAGGTACACATTTCATAAGTTTTAAACTTCAGGCTAAGGAATGCCCAAATCCATAGCATAGTAAGTAAACTTACTATTGTTCTCTGTATTGCTTAACGTAACATTGTTCCTATATGTGAAATAAAGAAAAAATTTAGTAAATAATGATTGTCAGTTAGATTAGAAATATAAGTGACTACCCAAAGTGTAACAACCAAAAAGGCAATAAATGTTTTGTTTTGAATTTCAATTTCAAATCAAATCAAATCAAACTTATTTCACCAAAAATTAAATACAGTCCATTTAAAGTTATGTACATAAAGGCTTCATATAAATGCAAGCGTTTTATATAGCTCCTAGATGGATTTACATCTGTACGAGCCATTTCAAGCTTGACCATTATGATCTTCTTAGGAGCAAGTCACTGCAAACAACTGGGGCATGCAAGCAGTAGAGTTGATTATGAGTTACAAGCAGGAATACCAGAATTAATCTCGACTTTAATTAGAGAAGTTGTGATCAGATATTCGTATTCGTATACATGAGTGGGCCCAGATGGGGCCTTCCACTGCGATCCTTGGTCTATTGTGGCTCACATCTGTGATTTCCAGTAGGCCAGAGGTTCGATCCTTTTCATGAAGTCGATTAGCTCTCTGGGGTGGATAGTTTTCAAATCTACAAGTGTAATTTGAGAATTTTTAAACACTGTTTGTCTGGTTCTTTCCATTGCTGGACAGTTGCATAAAACATGCTCCATTGTTTCTTCATCCTCCAAGCACAAGTGGCATTACGTTTCTTTCAAATTCAAATTCCATTTATTCGCTAAATATCATTTACATGATTAGAGTTTCGTCAGTGTTTAGCATAAAGGTAAATTACAAAATAAAATAGAATATATGTATAAACGACAATCACATAACAGTTTAAAATTTTGTGGAGATAAACATAAGTAGCAACAGAATACAGAGTACAATCAAACAGTTTAGAAATATGTTAGAATAAGACGGTATTTAGAGTTTTAGACGTTTGGATTTAAAAAGTCTTTTAGAGAGTAAAACGCGTTGTTTGCAAGAAAGGCTTTTTAGTTTTCTTCCAAAGATGCCTATTGATGGAGCTTCCTTTATTTCTTCAGGCAGCTCAAGCATAGTGCGAAGATTTTTCATATAGTGTCGAGGTATGCCTGGGAACTGAGAGACCATTTGCATTTCTTGTGAGGTAATTGTGGTTGTCTCTATTTGTTTGGAATTCATGTCGGTTTTTATAAACATATGTTGAGCATTTAAGAATGTATATTGACGTTGTAGGATTTTGTATTTCTTGAAGGATTCTTTGCACGTCTGCATTTGTTTCAATCCGAAGATAAGCCTTATCAGGCGTTTCTGGGCTATGGATACTCGGTATATATTTACTGCTTGTCCCCAGAGTAGAACATTGTAGCTGAGATGTGGATAGGCTAACGCGTAGTATGACGTGATTAAAGTGGACACAAAAACTGCGTATTTTAGTTTTTGTATGGCATAGTATGCTTGGGCCAATGTTGAACATACATGATCTAGTTGCGGTTTCCATGATAGTTTGGAGTCGAGGTATGTGCCTAAGAATTTGGATGAGGGGGCTGCTTGGTCTAATTGAATTTTTAAGTTGGTTTTATAGAAATGAATTATTTTCATTCAGAATAAGCTGATTTGAAAGCACCATTTATTGATTCTTTCAGTTATTTCCTGAATTTTTCTGTGGGCGTCAAGCTCATCTGTTGCAGATAGGGCAACAGTCGTGTATCATCGGCGAATTTGATAGTTATGTCAGGCAGTGAAAGGTCATTTACAAACAGTATAAATATCATGGTGCAAGGACAGAGCCTTGAGCAGCTCCAATATTCAGATCATATTCTGAGGAGTTATAATCCTCTATCTTGACCAGAAGTTTTCTCTCTGACAGAAAGGACATTATTAGGGAAGGTTACTCCAACAGCATAGAGTTTTTGCTCAACAAATTTTAGATTCAGAGTATCAAAAGCTCTTGATAGATCGAAGAACATTCCAACAACAATGCGGTTTGATTCTAGTTCTCGATGAATAAATTGCAGAAGTTGAAAAGCTGCGATCTCAGTGGATTTGCCCTGTTGAAAGCCATGTTGGTCATTCTGAATTATTTTATTATTATATTGTCCAAGAAAGTTTATTAGCCTATTATACAGTGCACACTCAAAAATCTTTGAAAATATACTCAGCAAGGATATTGGCGTATAGTTATCGATGTCAAGCTAACTTCAATGCAGATGGAAATGTTCCAGTAGCAAAAGCACTGTTTATCAATTCTCCAAGGAGCTCCTCTATTTCCTTACAGACTTTTTTTATTACCTTGGTGGGTCATCGAAGCCAGTTGATTTTTTATTTTTTAGGTTCATTATGATTCCTCGAATTTCTTCCTTCGTAACCGGTGCTAGAAAGATGGTGTTTGGTTGTGGCGCTGCCGTTGTTGGACTTGTTGAAATTTGGTTTCTAAAGTGACTCTGAATTTTGTCCTCAGCAATAGTTGCAAAGTATTTAATGTTTCTGCAATTTCTTCTTTATGGGATATTTTATGGTTTTCAATTAATAGTTGGATTGAGTTAGTTTGTCTATTTCTATTAAGTTCTTTATTTACTATGTTCCATATTTCCCTAGGCTGGTTTGTAGAATTTTCGATTCTGGTTTTATTAAAATTTATTTTAGTTTCGTTGATCAGTTTCCTATATCCTTTCCTTAAATCTCGGTAATGCTGCCAAATGTCACTGTTATTTACTTGTTTTGCGAGATTATAAGTATCTCGTACCTGATTTTTCTTTATTGTTAATTTCCTCGGTCATCCAGTGGAGTTCTGGTTTATGATGGGTTTGTCTTCGTTCCGGACAAGTGTTATTTAAGTGCCACAGAAATATTTTCAGAAATGTATTGAAATTTTCGTTTGTGTCCTTACCATGTATGTGGAGCCATGATTCTCTTTGTAATGCTATCCTAAAGTTATTTAAGTTGTTTTCTGATAAGTTTCGTATAACCCTATGATTTGGCTTATGTTTTCGGATTTCAATAGAAAGCTCAATTGTTAATTCTTGAAGGTAATGGTCAGAAATGTGTTCTTCTATGATTTTACAGCTTACCAATGAACTATTTGTATCTGTAGCCATGTAGTCTATTGAGAAAATCGATGTGCCAAGTATGGATGTAAAGACCCTTGTGGGTTTGTCGCTGTGATCTTCTAGGTGAAAGGAGTCAAGAAGATCCTTTAGTTGCTTGTAGTTTTGTTCCTTTGTCTTTAAGCTGTCAATATTAAGGTCTCCACATAGGACAACATTGTCGCCAATTTTTGTAAGGTGTAATAGAAGGTCAGTGACTTGCTGAATAAAAGTATTTATGTTTCCAGAGGGGGGTCTGTATATTGCAACAATTGCCAGATTTAACTTAGACGTTTTTACTTGAATGACACACCATTCTACATGTAGTTCGACGCTGTAATTTGTGATTTCTTTAAGGTCTTTTACTGTAGCTTCTATATTTGTGTAGATCGCGGTTCCTCCATGTATGTGGACTTTCCTGCAGTAATGAGTTGCCAATTTATAATCTGGGACAATCATACTCTTCATTCCCTCGTCCGAGCCCCATGTCTCAGTAACGCAGAGTATTTGTGGTTTTAGTCCCTTGGTAAGAAGTTCTAGTTGGTTTAATTTGTTCGCAAGATTCTATTGTTTCAGTGCTTTTGTCTGCGTTTGTTGACTTGTTTCCTGAGTTTGTCTCTTTGTTCAAAGTAATGTTGTTACTGGCTTCGGTTGTTTTGTCTAGCTTTTCTTGCAGATAGTAGTGAAATATATAATTCATTAGTTGCCATTTCCCTTGATTTGTGAGTTCACCTCTTTCCTGGACTTGGTGTGGTCGTATTATTTTATTGCAGTCAACAAAATATGCATGATTTTCATATCCAACCTGGTTTAGTAGTGTTTGATTTTGACTGCTTATGTATTCGTTTGGGATTGGCCTGTTAAAAAACAAACGGTGCCCCAACCAAAATTAAATTGGTATGTTTTGATTGTTCTATGATTTCTTTCACATACAATTCGTCAATATTCTTCCCTAATCTGGCATTTTCATTTGATTTAAAGATAATCTTTTTGTGTAGTTTCTTGATAGTATATTGTTATATTCTCAAAGAAATTGCTGCTTGCAGATTGGCAGTTTGTGTCGAACGTGTTTTTGGAAATTTCTTTTACAATTTTGCCATAGTTATAACCGTTTGGTCCGCTCATTAATAAGATTTGCCTGTTTCTTGATTTTTCATTTGCATTTTTACCGCTTTTATCTAATTTTCCTCCCATTTTCTGGATTTCTCCTCGTCTTGTGTGTATTAATTCATTTAGTTGTTTTTCTAATTCTTTCATTCTCCTATTTAGATTATTGTTCACTACTGTCAGTTCACTGCATTTTTCATTTATTCTATGAGTCTCCTCTTTTAGTTTCCGGATGTTTATTGCAGTGACTGCTGTTTCTTGTTGCCTTTCCATATTTATTCTTGCTAGACCCTCACTCAGTTCGTCAATCCTTCTTTTATAAGTTTTAATCCTTTTCGTCCTTGTTTTCCTTAGCAATTTCCTCCTCGAGATCTTGGGCTTTTTGTTTTTCGTCAGCAAGTTTTTTTCCGATTGCTTCAATTTTACTTTTTAGTTGATCTATCGCCTTTTGTGAGTTTTCTTTGCTATCCTCTATTTCTTGATTTTTTTGCGCTATATCATTTATTCTCCTTTTGTTTTCTAGTGTCAGTTTACATTCTAGGGCCTGTATGTTCTCTTTCTGTTCCAATATTACGCTGTTTAATTTTTCTTCTGCTTCTGCCACGTTGTCTTCAAATGTGGTTGATCTTCTTGTCTGTCTCTCCAGTTGTTTACTTTTTTGTTGCAATTCATTTTGCAGGTCGGCGATTATCTCTCTAAGTTCCCGAATCAGTTCAATTTCATCATCTTTGACATTTTCTTGAGCTCTCGCATTTTTTGCTGCAAAATATTTTATAGTCTTTTATATGCACTGCACTCTTTTTCCTTTCTATGCAGCTTTTATGTTGTATTGTGTTGCAGGATATGCAATAGTAGCAAGTTAGATCCTTACCATCGCTGCAGCACTTAAAAGTACCAATATTATTCTTGCTCTTTGTGGTGATGTAGTATTTAGATCTAGGTGTTTTTGTGTTTCTTTACAAATCCAGCATTAAATACAACATTAAATAAATCGGGACACTCCTCTACCAAATTCAAGAAGTATATATCCCGCACTTGTATAAATAAATAAAAATAGAAGTAAAGGTAAGTCCGGCTCTGTTCTCGGTGTTTGCTGCCGTTTCGAATGACAAAAAAGAAACGATTCCAGCAAGTATAAATACAGATAATTTCTTAGCTGATAAAGTTTCTTTAAATGTTCAGAGTTTTTTGTTGTTTATTTACTGGCAACTTTTTTACTGTATTTAAAATAGTTTTTCCCGGTTTTCTGTTATTTACGCAGCACCCTCAATTATAAAATTTTAACTCAATTGAGGAGAATTTTTTTCTTTACAAAGCAATACCACTCACAAAAATATTTGATAAGGCATTCACTTAAAGAAACTAGGAAAGGTCGGAGCTATCTTTCAACCGTGTTGTACGTAAATAACCGAACTAATACTGGAAAGCCCTTTCTTGTTCGTGTGGCTTCTTCGCCGACAATAGCCAGTGTACATACTAACTACAGCCTATACCTGCTGTCGTTCAAGTTGAAGAAGTTGTCTAGTTCTCACTCCTGATGGCAGATTCACAGCCGTGTTTGAATGAGTTAGGCTCGATAACTCTCTCCATTTGTCTACGATTTGCTATTTTGTCCACCTGGAGAGGGCTTCTTTAGCTGTGTTGTAAGCTATTCCCAGTACTGGTTCTGGCCGTTGCGGCCGCCTGCTTCGCAAGAGAATCAGCTCTTTAGTTGCCTTCATATCCTGTATGTCCAGGAATTCAGATCAGTGTAAGTTTATTTTCTCTACCTAGTTTGGTGAGTAGTTCCTGGCAGTTACATGCTGCCTTGGCCGCTTGACTGTCCGAGAATATTTTGATTGACTTGCTTTTCCAGTTTCTATCGATGACCCATTGTGCAGTCATATATGGCTTGAACTTCAGCCTGAAAAATGTTGTATGTTTTCCTAGGGAACATTTAAGCTCAACCTTAAGATTTTTATTCTATGCAGCGGCTCCTGCGCCGTCAGTGCTCCAACTATTCTCTGTTGTTCTCAGATGTTCCGAGTTGTTTGCCCATTCATTCCTCTCTGGTAGGAGGACGCCATAGACATGGTAACAGTTAGTTTTGGTAGGCGTAACATCTGATGGTAACCCAACACACTGTCAGCCTGTTGAGCACCATGACAATCGCCTGCGGATTGTTGATCACCGCCTGTGCCATTCTATACGTAGCCCATCTGGCCTCCCTCTCCAATACTATGTGGAGAGGTGGCAAACTTAGAAGACACTCAAGCGCTCTCGGGGGTGTAGTGCCGAAGGCGGCACTAATTGCCAGACACGCTTGTCTTTGCAAGGTGGATAATTTGATTCTCGTGGAACTTTGTAATCTCTTACAGTACCAAGCTACTGCTCCTTATATTATCATTGGTCTGCTGACCGCAATATATAGCCAGTGCATTTGTTTGGGTTGTATGCCCCATGTTTTGCCACCAATGCGTCTGCAGGTGCATAGTAACAGTTTCACTTTGGCGGCAATTTTATCCAGATACGCATTCCAGTTAGGTGTTATATCTAGGGTAATTCCCAGATACTTCACTGTATTCGCAAATGGGATAGTTCCTGCTTTGAGTTAAGGTGGTCTTAGGTTTTCCAGCCTTTTCTTCCTTGTGAACGGTACTATCAGATAGTCAAAGAAGATCTCAACTAAAATCTTGTTATGTATACATTTGATAAGCTAAGAAGCTGCTTTGGTGGATTTACTTGGTTGGATAATGTTTTAGAAACTAAGTAAATGGGGTAATGGGCTTCACTTGGATCAAAATATAGGTTACTTTTGATATGTACAACGATACGGTTACTGCTTGGTAAATTTGATTGTTCTCTATCTAAATCATTTATTGTAACGAAAACTACAATAACGGAGACAGTCAGTCTAAAAAATACTCATTTAATCCCGATTTGGGAACAATATCCATTCCAAAAACACGTTCCTTATCATAACTGTTATCACATATTATATAGTAATTGTTTTCACAAAATTATTTTAGGCCAAAGGTGCTTAATGTATGTGATCTATTTGTGTTTGTATTCCGAACGATAGGGAATACTAGACCTGTTTGGGCTTAGGGATGGATACCTTAAACGTGACTGACAGGGCCTTATTTTTCTAACAGCTCTTTCGTTTAATTTCGAAACCGCGTGGTTCGTCCTAAATAAACAGATAAGATAAAACTTGAATGTCCTTGTCGTTAACAAGTCTTTTATCGTTCTGAAAGTCAAGGTAAGATTTAATATTCTTGCAGGGTATTCAAATGTGTTTTATCTGTACATCGACAAGTACACGTCGCTTCATTTTGTTAATAGTTGTATGGGTCAGACGCAGGTGTTATTTATTTGTAGTTCATTAAAAACAGTTTAAAAATCAATAATGATGATAATTTTATTTAATGTATTTAGATAAGAATGTTAGAAATGGGGCATGGTGACAAATGTTTATGGTTTAATGATCTCCCTCCACAGTTTTTGATAGCCTTGTGCATATAAAGGGTCACATATCTATTAGGCGTACGTTTTTTAAATAAAACGCCAGCTGCAGTGAGTGCTTTACCACTGATTCATTTAAAAAAGAAAATAAAATATTTTCTCGTCAGTCATGCATTTTTAGTACACAATTAATTCTCAAATTTTAATTGTCCCAATAGGCTTGTAATTGTATAATGTTTATATGTGAACATACTTAATCACTTTTATTATCTTTAAACTGTTTGTGTGGGATAACCTATTTTAAATTGTTCTGATCGAATTTTAATTAATGTGATCTTAACTGTATCACTATTTTCGACTTGTATAAATACAGTTTGTATATTAACGTCATTAAATAATTTGAATTTGAAGACTATTTGGCTTCAAAATATCCTCTGAAACGCAAACTATTAAGAAATGCCATTAGTCAGTTGTAATTTGTTTATTTATTACGGAAAACTCCATTTTATACAATAGTTCATTACATCTGAGCAAAGAAAAAAAACTAATTATTCTATGATAAGATAGGGAGAGAAGGTCAAGGTTACCAGATCCAAATCGAGAAAATGTATGTTGAACCTGCTCAATGTTCTGAATGTGAACATATCGGCGAGGCAACTGAACAATAGATCACGCCAATGAACAGTAAATTATTCTTAATGACCTGAATAATAAGTAAATAAAAACTAAAACCTGCAAGGTCCTGGTTGTAACTCCAGTGAATGTACTGCTCCCCAAACCTGCCTGTCGACAATAACTCCAAGATCCATTAATTGCAACTGAACATTACTAATATGACTATCGGTATCTAGTCGAGTTTGATTATGAAAAGAACTAATACAGTTGTATTGTTTAATATTTAATGCCAACAATCATCTCAGTCAAATGCAAGACACTCAAGGTTCTCTTGCACCTATCGTCTGTGAATAGAAAAAAGTTACATGATGAAAGAGATTGATCATAGCCCTGGAGCCCGTGTACAAAAATTGCAACGATTTCGAGACGTTTCTTTCTATTTTTATTCGATTGTACCGACATTGTGCAGATACGTTTGGGGTGTCAGCTGGCTAGGTGGCGGTGGGGGTATTTGCCAAGGGGTTGCAAACACATGAAAAAAATCGTGACGGGAATCAGTCGCGGGCAGCATGAAACTTTTATGAACGGAAAATTATAATCAGTAATGAACATTGAACATTGTCAGCTAGCCGGGGGGGTGGGGTACTTGTCAGCTAGGTGTAAGAATGAGTCCGAAAATGCGAATTTTGAAAACGACGTCGGGCAACTTGAAACTTGGGTGGATACTACTATTTTATATGTGTTTCACGAAAAAAAGTGTCAGCTGCTCGTATGTCGGTGGAAGAGTTGTCAGCTGGGGTCACAAAACGTTCCGGACGTAGGCGCGTTGTTAGCTGGTGTGCACGAACTTTAATTCATCAGCTGACAATTTTTCCACCAACATACGAGCAGCTGACATTTTTTTTCTTGAAACATATATAAACTATTAATATCAACCCAAATTTCAACTTGCCCGAAATCATTCTTGATGATTTAATCATGAAAAACATGCAGGGGGCAATCTCGACTTAACAACTTCAGTTCTACATAATCAGAAATACATTTAACTATCAATGGGTAATTATTTTGTGCTTAGTTGTAATGCATTATAATATATAACTTAATAAAAGCAAGATAATATTTATAAAAATTATCATAAAATAGCCGTGGTCTCTGTTGAACTTAGTGTTTTGTTTTACGCGTCGAAACTTCAAACGCCTATTAGTTTGACTTGTCAATTGCGTTATACAAACAATAGTTTCAGTAAAAGTGTAGTGTATTAATATACTATATTTAGTGTGTTCCTGTGTTTTGCTCCGTTTCAGCGTGCGTTTGTACGCGACAATGGCGAAAGTCGAACAGTTTTGTGTGTTGTGTTTACAAAAGAAAGAAAAATTAACAGCTTTTACGGAACAGACTTTGCAAAAATTTAAAGAAATCTTGCTCATAAGACAGGCAAATAATTTGAAAATGAATGATGTGCACATTCCTGATGAAGTGAGTAACGTCCAATAATACCATCGCAAATTCTATTGTCATTTCACCGCTTTGCCGCTGAAATATCGACCAAAACCGCAAGAAAATATTAAGTAACTTATAATACTTGTTTATTGTTTGTCGAACATTGCAGTATTTATTGATAATAATAATCAGGCAAGTCTGTTAGGAGGTAGGATGCAATAGTTATAATAATTCTCACCCTCACAGTACCCGAAGATACCCCAGAAGCAACTTAATGCTTGTACAGAGGAGGGGGTCAATTAATATTATTATCGGCTTCATTGCCGTTTATGACTACTAGGGCCGACTTTCATTGCTGGGCAGCATTCGCTCGAGTGTTGCGGAAAACCCTGGAAAGCCACAACAACCTCAACCTGATATCTACAGTGTGTCCACGGATTGTTTGGACGACTCTTGTAAATGACGAAAAATGTTCGAGTTGAAATTTGAGCTTCTGGGGTCCAGCCCTGCTTGATTTGAAACTAATTTGTGACTCTGATGATGACGAAGAAGAAGATGATGATGATGACGAGGATTAAGATTGACATTAATAATATGTTAAATGTTAAAATGATTTAATATTTTTGTTAATAAATAATACGATTTTGTGTAGTAAAATTGTTTACCTACTATTAATTTATGTATCTTAGTACAGTGTTATAATTCATTACAATTAAGCACACAATAACTATTACCCATTGATAGTTAAATGATGTATTTCTGATTATGTAGAACTGAAGTTGTTAAGTCGAGATTGCCCCCCTGCATGTTTTTCATGATTAAATCATCAAGAATGATTTCGGGCAACTTGAAATTTGGGTGGATACTAATGTTTTATATATGTTTCGCGAAAAAAAGTGTCAGCTGCTCGTATGTTGGTGGAAAAATTGTCAGCCGATGCATTAAACGTCGTGCACACCAGCTAACAGCGCGTCTACGCCCGGAACGTTTTGTGACCTTAGCTGGCAACTTTTCCACCGATATACGAGCAGCTGACACTTTTTTTCGTGAAACACATATAAAATATTAGTATCCACCCAAATTTCAAGTTGCCCGACGTCGTTTTCAAAATTCGCATTTTCGGACTCATTCTTACCCCTAGCTGACAAGTACCCCACCATCCCCCGGCTAGCTGACAATGTTCAAAGTTCATTACTGATTATAATGTTCCGTTCATAAAAGTTTCATGCTGCCCGCGACTGATTCCCGTCACGATTTTTTTTCATGTGTTTGCAACCCCTTGGCAAATACCCCCACCGCCACCTAGTCAGCTGACACCCCAAACGTATCTGCACAATGTGGGTACAATCGAATAAAAATATAAAGAAACGTCCCGGTAATCGTTGCACTTTTGTACACTGGCTCCAGGGCTATCAATATCCTTAACAAAAATATTATATAACAAAGGAGTTAGGTGTCCACCTTGTGAAACCCCGGAAGTAACAATGATTCATTCTTAATTTCGCCAAAAGTAGCCGATGGTGTACCCTTCGAACGTCTTGGAAAAGTCTGTGTAAATTACATCAACCTGACAGCTCTTCTCCAAGGAACTCAACAAGGCAGTTTCATTGTGCTGGGTTAAAGGACATGCACAGGGCGAAGGTCATAAATTAGCGGATAAATTGGCTAGAAAGGCAGCCGGTTCAAACATTTTGGGAGCCGGCCCTTCAAACCTACTGTTACGTTTTTCCCGTGGGTTCTTAACAGAATTACAACTTTGCTTATTTTCAACTAATACTCTCTTTATTCACTACCACTGTATACAATTTAACACTCTATACTACTCTTAACTTTACCACTAATATCTATTCAACATCCAATGATTAACTGAACTGAACTATCCGACTTAGGTCTGCTTATATATAATCTTAAATCTATCACGAATATTCGAGAAGTATTCCAAGGCCACTCTATATGATCTCGACGGGGCCATCGAGATAATTCCAGCTATCCCGTAACTTCGCGGCGGGCCGGTCGATGATTCATACAGACAGAGAAGCGAGGGGCACGGCGGGGCGGCTAGTTCTATAGGGTAGCACAAAAACGTTCGGATGGTTGTTAGTCGTGACATTGCCTCCCTCTTAAACCTGATCGTCCCGATCAGATACTGCATGTCCGTGGTATGCTTTCAGTCTGTCGAGGTGAACAACTTTCAGTTTGCTTCTAGGACTACGCTGAATTCTATACACAACGTCATTAATTCTTTTGATGACTGTATAGGGTCCTTCCCATACTGGCGTTATCTTGGGAGATCTTCCTTTCTTCCTTTGCGGATTATATAACCAGACTTTATCGTTCATCTGAAATCCCATAGAATTAGCTTTGAGATCATATCGTGTCTTCATTCGGTCACTGGCTTTCTCCGTGTTTTCTCTGACTAATTCATGGATGTGTAATATCTTATCCTTAAGGGAGTCCGCGTAGTCTTGAATTTCCATATCCTGGTTGTCTGGCGTTCCGAATAATAGGTCGCAGGGTAAGCGGAGTTCTCTTCCAAATAAAACCATGGCTGGTGTTAGTCCTGTCGTGTCATGGACTGCTGATCGATAGGCCATTAAAAATAGTGGTATGTGTTGGTCCCAATCCTTCTGATGTTCATCTACGACCTTTGACAAATGTTCTTCAATGGTCTTGTTAAACCTTTCAACCATGCCGTCTGATTGTGGATGTAAGGCGGTAGTCCGTGTTTTATGGATGTTGAGTAAATCACAGACTTTCTGGAAAACCTTGGATTCGAAGTTGCGTCCTTGATCTGAGTGTAGCTCTAACGGAACACCGAATCTGCTGAATAGGTTATTCACAAGGACCTCTGCTATGGTAACAGCTTCTTGATTGGGGATTGCAAAGACTTCAGGCCATTTACTGAAGTAGTCAATTGCCACTAAAATGTACTTGTTACCATTATTTGTTTCTGGAAAAGGGCCAGCTACGTCAATGGCGATACGTTCAAACGGTAGGCCCACATTATACTGTTTCATTTTGCCCCTAGATCTTGTTTTGGGTCCTTGGCTTGCGGCACAAGTTAAGCACTGCCGACACCACGATTTCACATCTTGGCAGTAGTTGACCCAGTAAAATCTGTCGCGAATCTTGTCAATCGTTTTGTTCACTCCGAGATGAGCACCAGACTTTCCATTATGAACTTCTTCCAGAACTTCCGATATCTTCCTCCTTGGTACCACTAACTGTGTCTTCATTACTTTTCCATCGGCGCTTTCCCAGGCTCGTTTAAGAAGTCCATTTTCCACCACCAGGGAGTCCCACTGAGCCCACAGAGTTTTAAAAGCAAGTCCTTTAGTTGATATCTCGCTCCAGCTTGGTCTTGGTTGATGTTCTTCTTTGGCTCTTAGCAATAGTGCTATTTCACTATCTTCAAGCTGATCCTTTTTAAGTTGCTCGGTGGTCCACTGCTGATCAACCTCAAATTTCGTTAGCCTAACAGGAGTAATTCCTTCTCGTTGATCTACTCTTTGGCAATGCTTACAATTATCCGTGCATGGTCTTCTGGATAAAGCATCTGCATTATTATGCAATCTCCCTGTTCTGTGCTTAACCTTAAAGTTATATTGTTGTAACTTTTCAAGCCACCTGGCTACCTGTCCTTCAGGTTATTTCATATCCAAAAGCCATTTAAGTGCTGCATGATCAGTCCTTATCAGAAATTCTTGCCCATATAGATATTGATGGAAATGCTCAACAGACCGTACTATTGCCAAAAGCTCCTTTCGGGTTACACAGTAGTTACGACAGACTGAAAGCATACCACGATAACCCGTTCTTCTCCTGCTTGTACTTGAGATAAAACTGCTCCGATGCCGGTGTTGCTGGCGTCTGTGTCCAATACAAATTTACCCTTTTGTTCCGGATATCCCAATATTGGACTAGAACATAGAGCCGCTTTTAATTTCCTGAACGCAGAATCACAGTTATGATCCCAGTTATAATTTGCTCGTTCTTCAGTGAGCTTATGTAAAGGTGCAGCTATATTTGCAAATCCTTCGACAAATCTTCTATAATAAGTACATAAACCTAGGAAACTCCGCAGTTCGTGTTTGTCGCGAGGACGAGGCCAGTCTTTGATTGCTGTTATCTTTCGTTGATCAGTTTGAATTCCCTCTGATGACACGACGTGTCCGAGAAATTCAACTTTTTGTTGGAAGAGAAAACATTTCTTTGGATTCAGTAAGAGCTGAGCATTCTTGATCCTAGTAAAAACTTCATGCAGGTTTTGTAGGTGCTCTTCGAAAGTTTTTCCCATTACCATTATATCATCAAGATAGACCAGGTATGTCTTCCAAGTGAGGCCTCGTAGAACAACTTCCATAAGACGCTCAAAAGTAGTGGGGGCATTGCATAGTCCGAAGGGCATAACTTTAAACTGATATAAACCACTTCCGGTAGAGAAGGCAGTCTTTTCCTTATCCTGTTCGTCAATGCCTACTTACCAGTATCCGCTCTTTAGATCGAGTGTTGAGAACCAATGAGAACCTGCTAGTGTCGTCAACGTGTCGTCAATTCTGGGAAGTGGATAGCTGTCCTTCTTGGTGACGTCATTGAGCCTTCTATAGTCCACGCAGAATCTGGTAGTCCCATCCTTCTTGGTGACTAAGACAACAGGAGATGACCATGGACTTGATGACTCTTCAATAATTCCATCTTCAAGCATTTTATCCACTAATGTGGTAACCTCTTGCTGCTTCGCCACTGGTAACCTCCGAGGATGCTGCCGTATGGGGTGAGCATTCCCAGTGTCGATTTTATGTTTTATGACGTTCGTTCTTCCAGTCATGCCATTTTTCTTTTCAAAGGCTGTACTCTGCTCTTTGATAAATTGTGTAGCTCTCTTCAGTTCTTCGGAAGACAGATGTTGCCACGACTTCTGGAAATGTTCTAGGACTTCCTTAGGTGATGTTGAGGGTGTTACTTCTGACTGCGTTTCGCAACTGGTTACCCACTGCACCGGCTCGCAAGTGGCTATTACATCTCCTTTATTGATTTTGATGGAATTGGATGAAATATTTGCTATCCTTATCGGTATTTCGCCGTCGGTTTTGACTAGTGCTTTGCCTACGAGGTGTTTGCAAGGCAAATCGTGGTGTTGGATAAGTCCGATGCAGCCTCCAAAATCCTTCTCCAATTTCCCAAAAATTATCTGCTCGGTATTTCCGCTTATTCTGACAGTACATGCCGCCACTACTTTAGTCGGTATGCCATCGTCTGTTTTGTTAAGGATGAACTCTTCGGTGCCAAACTTCAGAAGATTAAGCTTGTTGTCAAAAGAGAATCCATGTTGACCGATGAGATCCATCCCCAAAATAAATTCGTCCTCGATGTCGGCGACTAACACTGTGTGGTGCAGTTTAATTCGTCCCAGTTGAAGTTCGATATCCATTTCCCCAAGTACTTCAGCTGTCTCACCGGTAACTGTACGCAAAACTACATTCTTGAGATACCGCCGCACCAGTGTCAACAGTAATTGTTATGGCTCTTTCGTTGATCTTTCCTGTAATTGTTAGACTGTCGGCGGCTTTTCCTAGGCGTTTTATGGAGACGATCCTGGGGGCTTTATCTTCTTTAGCCAACACCCGCTCCGCAATGTTGACTAATTGAAGTTTTCCTGATTTGACTTGGGGGCCCTAGCGTCTCTGGACGGAGATCTAGACCGTAGTTGTACTCGGCAGTGTCTTTTGAAATGTCCAGTCCTGCCACATCTATAGCACTGATTTGATATATTTCGGTTAAGTGGCCTATCTTCCCTTGGCTCCCGGAATCTCGCCGTGGCCTGAAGAACTTCCGTTAATTTCTTCAAAATTTCACCCATCTCATTTAATTCACAGCTGTTTGTCGGCTTTTCTTCCTGGATGGATACGGCCCTGATTTTTGGCTTGGAGATGTTACAGGCCGCCTCGATTTCTAGGGCTCGACCCAAAGCTTCGCTGCTATTATCAAATTTGGCTAGGCGTAGCATTTTCTGAGTTTCTGGATCTCTAATACCATCCACGAAATATTGGGCAGCAAGTTCCTCTTGAAATTCCTCTGTCGCTCCCGGGTAGGCCAATTGAATGAGACGTCTAATGTCTGCCTCAAACTCTTGCAGGTTTTCACCAGGCTTCTGATGTCCGGACTTAACCTGTGCCTGATACAGTTGTCTTCTATGTTGGTCGCCAAATCGTCTCTCCAGGGCAGCTACGAGTATGTCATATTTCCCTTGTTGGCTGATGGGAATGGTCTGTAGTAGTTCTAGGGCAGACCCACGAAGCGCTACCACTAGTGATGTAGCCATTTCTTCATTATTCCAACCGTTGGCAACAGCAGCGGCTTCAACTTGTCTTTTGTACATTGTCCAAGATGTTTGACCGTCATACGTTGGAGGTTTGATGTTATGCCCTGTGGCGAATACCCTCTCGGTGGGTCCTTGATGTTTTAGACTGGTAAATTCTGCTTGTCGATTGCTCATTTCTTGCTGTACGTTTCCTACTTCTTTTTGTACACTTCCAACTTCTTTTTGTATATTACCTACTTCTTTTTCAAATTTTTCGTCCAATATTTTCTGTAATTTTCCTTGCTCGCCTACCACTACATCCAATTATTTTTTTATCTTCTTGATCTTGTAAAATTGTCTTTAGCAGGTCCTGTTCTGCTTGCCTTTTATCTTCCAGATCTTGTAAAATTTTCTGAAGTTGGTCCTGTTCTGCTTGCCTTTTGTCTTCTTGATCTTGTAAAATTTTCTGAAGCCGGTCCTGTTCTGCTTGCCTTTTGTCTTCTTGATCTTGTAAAATTTTCTGAAGCCGGCCCTGTTCTGCTTGCCTTTTGTCTTCTTGATCTTGCAAAATCTTCTGAAGCCGGTCCTGTTCTGCTTGCCTTTTGTCTTCTTGATCTTGAAAAATTTTTTGAAGCCGGTCCTGTTCTATTTGCTTTTTACGTTCTTCCTCTTCCCGATCAGCGTTTAAATTATCCATAAAATCGGCCAACATTTTATTTATTTGCTCCATTTCCGCCGTTTGTTGCCTTGTATTGACCATAGAATGTTATAAAATTTTACCAGAATCCACCAATCAAACGGTCTCGTTGACGTACTTGTACTTCTTTCCTCGAAAAATACTTCGCAAGTCCGGTCCCTTCACAATCCCACTTCTGACACCAAATGTTACGTTTTTCCCGTGGGTTCTTAACAGAATTACAACTTTGCTTATTTTCAACTAATACTCTCTTTATTCACTACCACTGTATACAATTTAACACTCTATACTACTCTTAACTTTACCACTAATATCTATTCAACACTCAATGATTAACTGAACTGAACTATCCGACTTAGGTCTGCTTATATATAATCTTAAATCTATCACGAATATTCGGGAAGTATTCCAAGGCCACTCTATATGATCTTGACGGGGCCATCGAGATAATTCCAGCTATCCCGTAACTTCGCGGCGGGCCGGTCGATGATTCATACAGACAGAGAAGCGAGGGGCACGGCGGGGCGGCTAGTTCTATAGGGTAGCACAAAAACGTTCGGATGGTTGTTAGTCGTGACACTACCTATCGCGATATGATAAAAAAAAAGATCACTCATTAGGGCAAGATGGGACGAACCAACTAACTGTTGACTGGCCAGGGAGCTACTAAGCTACCCTAATGAGTCTGCAGCAAAGCCATATCTGGGTATGTCAAGGAAGAACCTACGACTCATGGCGGGGATTCTGACTGGACACTGCCGGCTAAGAAAACATTCTACACAATGAAATTATGTGAGACACCTCTATGCAGAGGCTGTGAATAGGAGGACGAAACAATAGAGCATCTGCACTGCGATTGCGACGCTGTTTCGTAACTAAGGGAATCCATTTTGGGAGAACGATGGCCAACCATGGCTTTTCTCCGAACAGCCTCCTCGGGCAACATAACCGCCTTTTTTACAACTCTAGGCTGGCCGATGGCCTAGACGGATCGTTTGGCCTAGGGACGACGCACAGGGTCTAATGGGACCTAAGTGCCGTGTTCTTTCAACGCCACCCTCTTAATTTCTAGATTTCAGAAGGCAGTTTCATATTATAGTGCTAGATTGATGGTACTAGATCTACCCCTAACGAAAGCATGTTGCTCTTTCACAGTGATTCTTTTGCATACCCAACTAATTTGGTGTTATTGGCTATTGTCAGGAAACTTTCGGCGAGGATCACAGATTGCTTCTTCCTCTCTGGATCTTAACGAATGGGCATTTCTGCAGCATTCCGCGCGGCTTACTGGATGCTTTTGTTCCTGAACCCATGCAGTATCTCTCTAATATTTTGATAAGACTCTTTTAGCTTATCTCCCACTGACCCTGATTGATATCATCTTAAACATTAAAAATAAAGCCTCTCTAGGCGAAGATGGGATCTCAATACGGAAACTTGAGTAACGCGGTAAATAGTTCTTGGGCATGAAAAATGGATGTATCATCTGCAAAGATGGTGAATTGACCATTAATCCGAAGCCCTGCAAGATCATTGATGTAAAGCAGAAGTAAAATAGGACCCAAGATTAAAGCCTGAGGAACACCCCATCCAATGAATTGATAATCAGAGCATGTAGGCCCGATGATGACACGCTGGCGACGACCCGTAAGAAAACGAGAAAGCCAGGAGAAAGTCTGACTTCTAAAGCCCTAACGCTCGAGCTTCTGAAGTAGAATATCAGGGCTGATGCAGTCAAAAGCCTTTAACAGGTCACAAAAGACAACAGAAGCTCCACCCTCATTCATCTGAGTGTATCATTGCTGCAGTAGATGATACACAGCAGACTTTGTCCCGGAAACCAAATTGATGTTTGTTTAGTATCCGGTTTGAATAAATAAAGGAAAGCATATGTGTCTACCAGCTTTTCAATGACTTTTGATAAAGCGGATAGGAGAGAGATTGGCTTGAAGTTGAATGGATCATCCAACCTTCCCTCCTAATAGATGGGAATGACCTTGGCTGTAGTTAAGCAAATTCCCACTGTCGCTTGGGCTAGGACCAAGAGCACAATATCAGACATATTGAGGATCATTTTGGTAGAAAGTCCTTCACCAGCACTATTCTTGTTTTTAATCGATAGCAGTGATTGCTTAATTTCGATGAGTTCGGTCAGTAAGAAGAAAAATGAATGCAGAATATTTACCCCAGCTAAGTAAACCATTGGATCTTGAGACTGCTGAAGGCTTTGCTGCAGATTGTCAGCGATGCTGCAGTAGAAATTGTTCAAATCATTGGGGGTGATCTCAGAATGTGGTGCTAAGCGGCGGTTGTTCCTTTGCCGAATGTCATTGATGATGTGCCAGCACTCCTTCTGGGTGTTTGAGGAGGTAAATAGACGATTTGAATAGAATTTATTTTTAGCTATTCTAATGAGACAATAAGGAGCGGACAAACCGTAAACTTTGCGATTAGATGTAGTGATCGCAGATTTTTTGAGGAAGATTTAAACCGTTTTAAAAACCAGGTTTTTTTTCGATTTCATTTTGGGATATATTTTAGATGTAGTAAAAGCAATATTGTCACGAGTAATTTTAGAGGTAGCGCGTTTATTTAAAGAATACCTTCTCAGAGAAGAGCCTCGTCGCGATTAGTACAATGACGGGGTCTCAATGCTTCCTTTAATCTACCACTGGATGTTCTACTCGTGAGGACACGCCTTGTTTAGCGTGCCGGGGGGTAACTGAGGTAGACCGGGATCGCGTGACGTGGGGTAAGAAGAGATGATAAAGTAAGCACGTTTAGTTTATAACAATAACAATGTATTAACGATAAAACTTTAACAACAATTATTGGTCAGAAAAATGAGATTCTATTATACCCGATTACTACGGTGCGCATGTTTTCTCGATTTGAGGTACTGTTTATAGGTCTTTGTATATTGTCTTATAATTTATAGTTTTTCTTAAGAGTTGGGTTTTATTTAAGAGCACTAAGAGCTTTCACTAAACTTTTTAACTGACTATTTAGACACTTGTCTTTCTGAACACTCTGACAAACTTCTTGTCAAGACTTTACTATGGAGGTTGTGCAACCCCTGGTCCTAGCAGTCGTCAAATGGCTAACCGGTACCAGGTTGGGTAGGAAAGGAATGGAACCTAAAGCAGTCGTATGACTAACTTTAGGAGCGGATAGAACCCAGAAGGCAGTCGTCAAGTGGCTAATCTTGGGAGCTGGAGGTGAGACCAAAGTCTGCCGAACTGAGGGTTCGGTAGCGTATTTATATAAAACAAAGTGATGATCATTGCATGCATAAGGTTCAAAATCGCTCCCGTTGATTGCTCGCGTTGTTTATAGTTTGCCTTTAATGTTTATATAACAATCTCCAAGTTCAAGTTCAAACTTTCGACAGGGTGATATTTGTTTAGTAGCTTATGCATTTTAGTAGATTACAATATTGAAGATATCCGTCACCTTACCATGAAAAGTCGATATTGGGTCATGCGAATCAACCACAGTGGTCCAACATGAAGAGGGACACAACGTATGAAACCGATTGTAATTGGTTTCGCTAAATATTCGACCAAATCTAGGTTTGAGTATTGCTTCCTGCACGACATTCAAAAACCGGACAAAAAACGCCCTCATGGTCAGATAAAGCAGCGTCTTCGATTGAATATTCAATAGCTTCCTCGTGAGAATTAAGTGCTGTAGGAAGACTGTGTAATGCGTGTTGGTGCGTTTACATGCATGCATAAATTATATGACCGAAGTAAGTGGCATAAGCGCACAGTAAAGGTGGAACTCCTATCACAAAAGTTTAGATTAAAATCTCCTGTAAGAGTAATAAATGCAGAATTAGGAATCTCAGAAAGGGCTGTATCAAGGCTCATAAGAAAAATGTTACAATTAGAAGAAGGTGAACGGTAGATAGACAAGACATAGGTATTTATGGACTGAAAACCATAACAAATTCAAATGCCGACTCTTTTAAAAGGTAAGAACTTAGTAACTAATTCGTGGCGATATTGACTAGATATCGAAATGTTGTCTACTCTGTCAAAGATAATATAAAGACTAGAGGAGTCAAGGGGTAATTTTTGGAGAGAACAAGGCTATTAATAGCAGCCAGTTTGGATTTCAGCCTAGTAAGATTACAGGACATGTTTTGATTTCTCAAAAATGTGTATGGTCTTGTCAATGTGGGTGACTTCATTTGTGATTTAGCTAACGCTTCTGATTGTATCATTGTGTCAGTCACGATATACTGCTTCTAAAGTTTCATCAGTGGGGGTCTGGAGTGGTTGCGGACTTTTCTTGAGGGCCGGAGTCAGCGTGTATTTGTTGAGTCACCCGCTTCGGAAAGGAGCGATAATAGTAATTGTGGAATACCACAAGGGTGGATCCTTGGACCTGTTCTTCTGCACATAAATAATTTGCCTTCTGTGAACATTATCTATTATATGGCACTCAAAAACAATAAACGTTCTAAACAACGAAATAACACAGGATTTGGTGAAGGTACGGGAGTGGCTTAACGCAAACCTGCTGACGCTAAATATAGATAAAACCCATATTGTGGAATTTAAATGCGAGTTGGGGTTCCCTTCCTGGAGCTCGTTGATGGTGCTAAAATCTTAAGTTAATTGTGGGATGCGGATTTGAGGTTGAGCTGCGTGATTTGCCGTTCGGACTGTTGTTAGGGAATTGAACGCTTCAACTGCAAGAGGCGTTTATTGTGCTTTGGTTGAGTCCAGGCTTCGCTATGGCATTGCGTTTTTGGGTCACTGTAGTTGGCGGTTTTTGAAACAATATTTATTTTTGCGTTTTGAAGTGAAAACTTCTTTAGGCGCTTTTTGCGTTTTTCTCATTGGGATTGAATTCAGTAAAGCCGTTACGCGTCACGCTGGGAGCCGTCACGCTCGGATATGTATGGCATGTTCCCTTATATGTAGAGGGCTGAAATTTTCAGGGGATTTAGCCGGGGTAAAAAGAAGATCCTGGACGAAAACGGGACCCCGTATCCCCCTCCGTTTGGCCAGGGGAGGGGGGAGACGGAAAAACTTAAAAAAAGAATTTCGGGAGAACGGGAAGAGCTACGGTGTCGAAATTTTTATGGTAGGTGCGCCCCAGACCATACGGGGGGGGGGGTGACTCATTAGAGGGGAAAACAGGTCGGTTTTCTCCCAAAATCCCCCCTTAAATTAATAAGGGGGGAATTTGGGCGAAACCCGTTTTTCGCCCATATCTCTGCAACGAAGGCTCGGATCGAAATTCGGACAAACGATGCCCCCGCTTGTTGAAGTTGTCACTTCTATCGTGTGGTCTTCATAACACAATTTTTTTTTAATCACAAAAATATTAACCCTGTCATCGTTGTTTATCCTGGTCATCGTGAGCAGGCTAGGCTCGTAGGCTGGGAGTCCAGTTACCAAACTTGCCGGGCCTATGCCTTGCCGTTGCCTATTCCGCGTTCCAGTTTGGCAAAGAAAGCTCATATACGAGAGTAAGAAATTATGTAATCATTTCCCCATTGAAATGACCTTCTTAGGCTCACTTGTCTTGTTTTGGTGAGCAGTCAGGAGACATCTTATCGATGGCAGTCTAAGACACAGTGCCTGAGTGTTTCGCCATTGTGTTTTAACTAAACTTTAATGTAAATTAGTGTAAATGTTATTTTATCTAGATCTTAGATTGCCTGAGTGATGTGATAGGTACTTTGTTTATTTTATTTATTTTGTCTCATTAATGTTTATTTCGTTTTCTCCATTATTGGAGCACTTTGTCAATAAGATTTTGTATCTTTGAATATTATTTAACTTTGACTTGACTTTCTAGCATGTATTGTGTTCCGACACTATTGTATCCCCCCAGTCTAATTGCGCATGATCAATCAAAACCAGTTATTATGTATATATCACACTTGTAAGTACATTAATAGATCTACAATGTTGTTTTAGACAAAGCTTCCTGATTTGTCCCTTATGGATCTTGTTATGAGTGGGCAGTTTAGGGTGTATGGAAACAAAAACATATTAATAAATTAAATAAACCATCCAGGGCCGCATTAGTAAAATTAAGTTGAAGATGCATATGTTGCATAATAGGTAGTCCAAAGCTTATTTAAAATCTCATAATACCAGTAATATTTTCATTTCTCTCAAAGAGATCTCTAGTAACTCAAACTAAACTTAAATTTATAATTATTAGTTTGAAAATGCTTTAGATCATTTTTTTGTGTGTAATGTTCTTTTATTCGTCTATTTTCAGAATATGCCTTAAATTTTGTATAGTTTTTATTTTGCGCTCCTTTTGTCTATCTTATGTTGCCTAAATTGTCAGCACCAAACTAAGTGCAACTTTTTCTTTATTTAACTATTTGTGCACCTCCTTTAGTTACCGAATTATCTACCTGCACAGGTGGGATGCCCTATAGTTTTACAAGCTCGTCAAATGAGTTGTCAACATTTATTGCTGTCGTCTGTCTACCTGGCAGATTTTAAATTAGTAAACGGCCCTATAAAAATAATTATATTTCTGTGGGGCAGTGTATTTGACGTTCGAAAAGCTCTTCCGCCTGCTAATTCGCAATGCGAAATGTGTTGTTTTGACTTCAGTGTTTCTACCTGAAGGGCCCTAGGGTCACATTCGAACCTTATTTACTGCCTTAGGTTTAAAAGAAAGTACCGTATCTTAAAGCGTTTTTATTGCCTTGTCAATCTTTAAATTTAAATGCCCCATCATAAATGGGATATTTGTATGATTTGCATGAGAAAATAATAAATAAGTTACAGTCTCCTACATGTTGAATTCTTATCAGTTGGCCTACTAAGACTTATTTTATTGGCCTCTTATAATCGCGAATTTGGGTTTTAAACGATTCAAGGCTGACGGCAAGGCCAAACAATTCGCACACACGCGTTCAGATCTATTAAGCGCAGATATTTTAAATCCTAATTATTGTCGCACGCATTTCTAATGTGCGCGTTTATATTTGGATTAAGTGTTTTTTTTTTCGTTCGGTGTCGTACTGGTTACGATCTAGGCACGATATTTATTATAATTATTGATTGATTTATATAGTGTGGTCCAAATTCAAGTCCACGTCAAAGCGGCCACGCAAATCGCAATTTGAAATTTCCTGCCATTTAGGTACATGCTAATTTTTCTGCTGATTTTTTAAAGACGAGATCAGTTGTTACTTGGGTCAAACATTTGGTTCCACTGTATATCTTTTGTAAAACCTGTGTATAAATCTAAGAACTTTCAGATAGAAACTATTATTTTTATATTTGTATGAATATCACTTGGTGGAGAGCAATTTATTTACGGTAGATAATTTCAACTAAATAAGAAAATTACTTCACTGGCACTAATGCGTCAGAAGAGCAACAGGGCGGAAAAATAAATATTCGGCAATGTACTCAAATTTACGAAAAAAAGCCAAGTTCCTAAAATTCTCATTTAACTTTTTAAAAAATTTTCTGACAGATGCTAACTTATCGGTTTCAAATCTTTCAGCTCTATTTCATTTTTAATCAAAGCGTATGACGCTCAAAAGACATCTAAACCGTCTTTGGTCATGGTTGTTACCGTTGTTATTAAACAGTTAATTTTTTAAACCAGCTTGGCGCCAAAAGCCTTATTTTTTTTTTGATCCATGATCCAGTCATGCTAAATAGAGTAATCTAATAAATGCTCTCATTTCCGAAATAGTAGTAGTTTTTGCGTCACCTTTATCCTTGTAATGTTCTGATATTTCCGTTATATTTAATACTCCGGTCTTCGATTGCAGCTTTATCATTAATTCAGTGAAAACTTTGATATGATGTTACGTTAATGAGGATAAAGGGGCTATATTCTAGAAATAATTTGGTTTACACAGGGTACTCCAAAAAAAACGTGGCTCATAGTTATTATATATTTTTAAATGGAATGACCTACTTATTTTTATTGGAATAATAATAATAATAAATAAATAAATAAATAAATAAATTAGTATATTATGATATAAGTGTATAAGAGGGCCTTTAAAGCACGCGGCACATATTTCAAAACACGACGCGCAGCGGAGTGTTTTGTAAGTGGCAAGGGCTTTAAAGGCCTCTTATACACGTATAACATACGCTATTTTTTATTACGAATGCATCATAATCTCAAAAAGGTTTTAAATATTAAACTTAAGGGACAAATTGACGAATATATTAATCTGTCACATTTGACATGATCAAATGTTTCTATAGCAACCTTTAAAAAAGTAGGCGCATCATAAACTTCATTTTAAGCACGCTGCAGCGTGCGATAATCGTTGATTATGATGCATGCGTAATAAAAAAGCTTTTATTTCCAAAAGGCAATACAGGAAATTCAATAAACAATAGAAACTAAAAGTAAATTATAAAACTATAACTCACCTAACTTAATATAAACTGCAGAGCAGCACAAGCCTAAGCATATGGAGTGAATTCTCAAGATTTGTTGAGATTTTAACAGGGTTGTACTGAGAGAAATTATGACAAACTCACGTAAAAAACAACTTTATTATGAACGAAAAATTAATGCTTACAAAAACCGGGCTTGTGAAAGACGAAATCTAGAGGCAAATATAATGTACCCAAAACACTTGAGTATACCATAACGCGGGTATATAAATCAAACCGCTATCGTTAGACATAAACAAATTCGGCTTAGCAGTTAGCCGATATTGGTTCTTAGTCAGCGGTACTTTTCTACTTCAATACTCTCCTTAAAATCATAGCTGACCAAAAACAGCAAAAACAAGTAAAACTATGTACTACTTCTAGTGACCAAACCAATTCCAGAACGAAAACTTCAAATTTAGGTTTGGCTAAAGGTTTTGTCGTTATGTCTGCAATTTGCTTATCAGTAGATACATATGTGATATCAAATTCACCATTAACATATAATTCACGTACAAATTGGTACTTTACATCGATATGCTTTGTACACGGTGATCATTTATAATGTCCCCCCCTCTTAACTTTTTTGTTTTTCGCATTAGACAAAAATGTTAAATACAAAAGTTGTGCAGAATAATGTAAGCTATTAGCAGAATACATTTATATATATACAAGGTGTTGCAGAAATGAGTGACAGGTTAAAGTTATATTTTTTTAAATGAAATACCCTGTAGATTATTAATTTTTTAGAATCTCCTAAAAATCCTGAATATTTTTTCTATAACATATCCTATACCTAAATGTAACAGTTTTCGACATATTCGCATTTTAACTAAGCGGTTACATTCAAAAATAAATATTCTAGATTCCAGTTCTTAGGCGGCCGTGAATTAGGCAACTACAATACGAGACCACTATTTAAAATGCTAATGTGTCGAAAACTATTACATTTAGGTATAGAACATGTTATAGAAAAAATATTCAGAATTCTTAGGAGATCCCAAAAAATTAACAATATACAGGGCGTTTCATTTAAAAAAATATAACTTTAACCTGCCACTCATTTCTGCAACACCTTGTATATATATAAATGTATTTTGCAAATGACTTACATTATTCTGCACAACTTTTGTATTTAACATTTTTGTCTAATGCGAAAAACAAAAAAGTTAAGAGGGGGGGGACATTATAAATGATCACCGTGTACGTGCATGAAAAACAGAATTCTTAAATCAGTTTAAGTGCGCTTTGATTGTCAATGGATAAAGTCAGTTTTACTACATCTACACCTAACTCACTTAAGATGCGTTTTAACCAAACTAAATCTTTAGCCGCGATAGCCGCACTTACGTATTCCGCTTCCGTTGCAGATTGCGCAATATACTGTTGTTTCTTACTCAACCAAGTTACCGCCGCACCGCACCCCCCGAATTTGCAAATAATACCCGTTATCGATTTTCGAGTTTTAATGTCATTCGCGAAATCCGCATCACAAAACACTTCTAATTTTCCTCCAGTGTTGTACTGTAGTCCGCTTTACCAAATGGCAATGAGCTTCGATGGGGTTCTCAAGTGCTCTTGATGCAACATTCACCGCATATGCAATATCAGGTCTACTAGTTACGACCTGGAGAAACATTAACCTCCCAACTATTTCGCGATATGGAAAGGACTTTTCCATTTCTGGAGAATCTGTAAAACTCCATCCTGGCTCTATGGGGGTATATACTGGTTTGAACTTTAGCATACCATATTCCGTTAAAATTCGGGTGGCGTAACATTTTTGCGTAATAACTATGGAGCCATCATTGTCTTTTTGAAGTTCAAATCCAACAAAATTTCGAACAGTCATGGTCACTCTTGTTTCAAATTCATTTTGAATTTTGTTAAGCCAAAGATCAGCTTCTTCTTATTTACTTGGCACTATCGGTCCGTCATCAACATACAATAGTATTATTAGCAGATGCCCGGCACTTGATCGGTGTATGATTAAACAAGGATCTGAAGAACTCTCCTTAAATCCAAAATTTCGCAAAAAAACCGTAAATCTTCGATTCCAACATCTTGGTGCTTGCTTGAGCCCATAAAGGCTTTTCTGCAACTTACAGACTTGTGATGAACCATCCTCGAAACCTTGGTTGATGCATGTAAATATCTTCGTCAAGTTTTGCATATAGAGAGGCGGTCTTGATGTCAAATTGCCTTAAGTGTAGTTTTTGTCTGGCAGCAAGACTTAGAACAACACGAATAGTATCAAAGCGAGCTACTGGACTAAAAGTTTCATCAAAGTCCCTGCCGCTTTGCTGCGCACAACCTTTTATGACCAAACGTGCCTTAAACCGTTCAATTTGTTCATTTTCATTGTACTTAATGCGATAAACCCATCGAATGGAAATAATTTTACTGTCTTTTGGGTTATCCACGTCTCGTTCTGCTGAAGAGAGTTCATTTGCTCACGCATGGCATTTAACCACATATCTGACTCCTTTGATGACATGGCTTCTTCATACGTCATTGGTTCACTCTTGGCAATCCACGCAACCGGGATTATATAGAATTCAGGTTTTATTTGATTTCTAGGACGAAGTTGACGTCTTTCTGGAGACTCTTCTTCTGCCTGAGTTTCTATCTATCTGGGTTCTTCTAGTGTTTCATCCTTTAAAGGATTCTCATCATCTTGAGTTTGATCCACTTTGCACTCAAGTTCAGTTGACTTATACACCAGTTTTTCTTGTTTAAAGATGACGTCATGGCTTACACGAACATCATAAGTCTCTGGCACCCATATATGATATGCATCAATATCTTCAAGATACCCAACCAGAAAACCTTTTAGAACTTTCTTATCCAGTTTTCTGCGCTTTTGTTGCGGTACATGAACGAAACAATCGGTACCAAATACTTTCAAGTTATTTATCCTTGGTGTATCATTAAACCATAACTCATAGGGGCTTTTACTTTTGTCCTTCGATGGTCCAGTTCTGTTCAATACATAAGCTGCTGTATTTACAGCTTCAGCCCAAAGAAATTGCGAAAGATGTGGTTTAGCATGTAGCATGCAACGAGCAGCTTCCATAAGTATGCGATTCTCCCGTTCCGCACATCCAGTTTCTTCTGGGCAATAAGGAGTTGTTACTGTGTGCCTTATTCCTCGTTTGCTCAAAAACTTTGCTACATCTTAATTGGTATATTCTTTGCCACCATCTGTACGCAACTCAATGATATCAGTGCCAAATCGTGTTTTAATTTCAGCACGAAACTCTTTAAGTTTATCTTTGACTTCTGATTTCTCACGAAGAAAATAAACTTCTTTACGGTAACTACTAAAGTCATCCTTGAAAGCGACAAAATATCTCGTTTTCCCTGGACTCGATTTGCATTGGACCACACACGTCCGAATGAATAATTTCCCGAGGTTTTGTTGCAACGTGATCCCGCGTATTAAACTTAAGTCTGTGATGTTTACCAAACGCGCACGCATCACACCACTCAAACGCCGAGATTTTTCATAAACATTTGCACGTGCCGCTTATTCTTGTGACATAAGCGTTCATGCCAGAGTTGTAGCTTACCATTAACCGATGCAACATAAACATTATTCGGCGAAACTACTCGCAGCAAAACTCGATACAAGTTACCCGCTTCGATCCCGACAGCCACCAACTTATCGTCTCTAATAAATTTACAACGTGAACCTTTATGGGTTAATATGAAATCGACACCCTTCTTAACAGCAACGCGAACCGAAAACAAATTTTTCGTCATTAGCGGCGTATACAGTACTTCATATAAAATAGAAGGTTGTCACTTACCATTTACAAATGTCTCAATGTCAATATCACCACTGCCAAGAGCTTCCACTGAGGCACCATTTCCAACATAAACTTGAAGTGGCTTCGAAAATTCTTGAAATTTCACAAATCAATCACGTGCATGAGTCATATAATGCGAAGCACCGGAGTCGATGAGCCAATGATCATTTGAACTGATGGTAGTATCTCCAACAAAAGCTTCTTTCTTCTTGCTTGAAGAATCACCTTTCATTGGGCAGTCTTTTAGCAGATGTTGTTTTGAACCGCACGTAAAACAACGTGGACAGTCTTTAAAGGTATTCATTTTCCGACATAGCGAACAACGCGACACAAACTTATCTGATGAAGGAGGCTTCCCGAAGTTTTTCTTTCCATTTTTCTTAAAGTTCAGCTTAGACACTAACGCAACTTTAGATTCTTCATCACTATCTTGCTTTAAAAGACGTAGCTCTTCAGTAAGCAACCTGCTTGTTAAATTATCCAAAATCCGTTCTGTAGAATCCCAAGGACTGTGAAAACAGTTAAACTTTGATGGCAAGGTGGACATTATTCTGGTTATTAACATGGATTCAGGTATTTTGCCACCCAACTTATCCATTTTATTGGCTAATTGTCCAAGACTGGATATATGTTGCGCAATATTACTGTCGGAACTCCAGTTAAATTCAAAAAGTTGTTTTTGCACTAGCGCCAAACTCATCCGATCTAAAGTCATATATGTTATGCAATTTTGTTCACATTTCTTGGGCTGTTACAGTTCATTATAAGCTGCAACGGCTTAGATTCAAGTGTAGTTACAATGAACTTACGAGCAAGCTTCTCCTTCTTATTCCAGTTTCTTAGTTTGTTTTCAAAATTTGCAGAACCTTCTACTGGCACATGTTCCGTTCCTTCACAAATTTCCAAAGCATTCTCACTATCCAATAAAGTTTGAATAACAAACCGCCATTGCGACCAATTGTCTGCATCACGTAGGTTATCAAATTTTGGCTTGTCAACCTCCATGTTGGCAGGCTACAATTCACGGCAATAAAAAACAACAAAAAATACACTATTATTTTCGATAGTCGCATTTAATTTCGCGTTATCCCGATACAGAACTCTCAGTAACTTAATGAGTCTGGGCCCATACCCTGTTGAGATTTTAAAAGGGTGGTACTGAGAGAAATTATGACAAACTCCCGTAAAAAACAACTTTATTATGAACGAAAAATTAATGCTTACAAAAACCGGGCTTGTGAACGACTAAATCTAGAGGCAAATATAATGTACCCAAAACACTGAGTATACCATAACGCGGATATATAAATCAAACCACTATCGCCTAGACATAAACAAATTCGGCAATTCGGCTTAGCAGTTATCCGATATTGGTTCTTAGTCAGCGGTACTTTTCTACTTCAATAAGATTATACATTATTAAGCGTGCGTCAATATATAATGTATGATCTGATTGACCGAATCAGCAACCAGGTCATTTTCGCGTGAGATAGCATTAAATGCATTACACATAAAGTAAACAAGACTCTGTCTCATAATATTAGGCCTTGCTGCGCTGAGATAGAAAGCTGGAGTATGCCTTGAACCAGACCTAGGCACTCGAAACTGGAGGCATTCCAACAGAAACGGGCAATCAACATGATTATGAACCAAGTTATACAAAAATTTAACAGACTGAATCTTCCTTCTAGCGGCTAAGGATATTTCATTAAACCTTTGTAAGAGTAGGCTATTCTCCCAACCCCTAATACGATAGATTCCATCGCTTCTAAAAGCCAAATACTTCAGAAATATTCTTTGTATTGATTCGATTGTGGCAATGTGGCAATCATAGATAGGGTTCCAAATGATTGCACCATAGTCTAATTTCGACCGGACAAAAGTGACATATAACAGTTTTATAGTAGATATGTCTCTGAAATATTTACTGTTTCTTATTACGAAACCAAGGGTCTTCGAGGATGCCGAGACCAGTTGATTAATATGGGACATGAAAGTAAGATGCCCAGGTCTTTAATGTATTCAGGTCTGCTCAGCGCAGCATCATTCAATGTATAAGCATATACAACTGGATAATTTTTCCAATATATTAAGGGTTAACCTGTTAACCATGCACCAATTGTGAACCAAGACTAAGTTTTCTATTGAACAACTTCAGATCGTCAGCATACACAAACTTATCACATTCAATAACATTAATTAGATCATTAATGAGTTAGAACCCTGTGGTACACTAGAACTAACGACAAGTGATGGCGATCTGAAGTGCTCATCCTCAACATACTGGGAGCGACCAATCAAGTGAGGTTGAAACAATGCCAGCAGTTTCTATGATACACCAAGGCTCTCAAGTTTAAAAAGTAAAATATAGTGATCAATTTGGTCAAATGCCTTCTGAAAATCTGTATATACAACGCCAACCTGACCCTGAGCATCTAATGTCTTGCAGGCAATGTGTGATAGTGTGGCCAAATTTGTCATGCATGAGCGAGAATCAAGAAAGTCATGTTGACCATGTGAAAGGAGACCTCTAATTTTAGGGTATATGCTGTTGTGGATGATTATCGGAAGTAATTGCACAAGTGCACCAAAATTACCGATAATTTTGCATGACAGCATGTTGTCTAAAAACTGCATGAGTTCATTTTCATATTTTGGAGAAAGAGCCCGACACCGAAGGTGGAGGGCTCTTTTTGCAAAATATGAAAATGACCGAATGCAGTTTTTCTAAGACAACACGCTCGAATGCAAAATTTTCTGATTATTTTGATGCACGAGTGTAATTCGGGGGAATATTTCCCGAATTAGGACATGGTTTTAAAAAAATACATTTTTACTCTTTTTTTAATACAAAAACGTACATGTAACTGTAAAGAAAGTACAGAGATGCAAAAAACGATTTTTTTTTTAATCCGGAACGAGACATTTTTAATAATACCTATATATTCACTAGACTTTGACGTTATTTATAAATTGTCGCTGTCAAATTTTCAATGGAATTACCATAGATACGTACGATGCAATTATCGCTGTGCTCTTTCGGTTTCTACAGTGCAATTATCGCTGTAATTTTCCGAGAATTGCACTCCTCTAATGGAATTTTTTATACATGAGGGAAATATTCTCTAGAATTTTTGAAAAATTACAAAGAATTGAATTCCAATTGTAAAATGGCGGACGAGTGTGTATGTCCTTATTGTGATAGAGTAATTAAAAGCCACCAAACGTCTATAGAATGTTCTTCGTGTCGTGCATGGATTCACAAGGGTTGTGCGGGCGTGAGTAAAATGGAGTACGATAAAATATGTGCTCAATTTAAGAAAACTAAATCGCATTCCTGGTCATGCAAAACTTGCATAAAAAATGTAAACAAACGTTTATCATTTGGAAAAGGTGGTGTCTCGGGTACTGGCAATAATGCCGGCTGTAGTCTAAGTAAAAACACGGCAATCGGTGATCATCTCCA
>MU191245.1:0-28577 GCA_016904865.1 Pissodes strobi | reverse complement strand
TTTTTTTTTTTTTTTCCTACTGTAGTATAGTTTGCAATAAAACATAATCAGTTTAATTTCTCAGGAACTTCCTAATTTCCCTACAGCCAGAGAAATTTTCTTCCACAATGGTTGTTTCTCTCCGCAAGGAGATGTGAGTTAGTATTTTTCAGGGTAAAGATAATAGACCGTTCTGCCAGTAGCTCCCTTTTCTCTTGTATAAACCCCAAAAGTGAGCATGGTTGCGGGGGAATAACTACGCTTTTTTTGGAATTTATATAAAACCTAAATCTTGTAATGTTTATGTAATTTTATTTATACTTTTAAGCAATTCTCTTTTGAATTACCAATAACTAGTCAATTGTCTAAGTAGGGTACAGTTTTTATACCCTTTAATTTTACATATCTTACAACTGGTTTCAATTTTGTGAAAAGATATGGAGCTGTACATAAACCAAATGAAACACAATTAAATTGGTATAGTACGTTGCAAAAAACGAATCTTAACAACTTTTTTGACTACTGTGCATAGGGATAAGGAAATATGCATCTTTAAGAGATCAGTTTTCCCCAAGAATGCGTATTTTGAAATTAAAATTTTTGCCGTCCTATGTAGTCTTCTACTTTGCTAACCGGAGTGGTGTCCTATTGAAAGGGATTTTATAATCCTATACCCACTCTATTATTGAACTGTTTACCTTTAATTTCTGCTAATTTTGAACGTATTCTAGTTCTGACGGTTGGCTAATTAAATTATTGAAAGGGAGGCTAAGGCAGTAATCCCACGGACTATAGTTGTTTCTGTAATTGATACAGTAGTTGTCTTGGCGGGATTTAGTGCTCTCTTCGAGATTTAATTTTGATGGTCTGAGGACATTGCAGTTGGGAGCTGGTGGATACTTCTCTATCATACTGTTTTTTTTTTTTTTAGTCTAAACTATCTGAGTATGTAGTTCTGGCCTCGCAGGTGTGATTTTTTTTTTCTTACACCTACACAGCTAGGTGGTCGTTACTTTCTTCAGGACCATCTGGTGCTTCTGATGTTGGTAAGTCTTGATTCGGATAAGTTATTTCCTCAGCTAGCGTGAGAGGGTCTTCTAATGCATTTGCAAATGCAAAAGAGTTTCCTTGGTTTTGCTACTTATGCCTATTTACAGCATCTGCAAATGCTGCAATTTCTGTTTTTGAACAGAAAAATAGGTTCATGAATATGTTCACTATCTGCAACTGCAATTGCAGACAGTGGGTACGATCGATTGTATCTGCTAATACAACGAACTATTCACCTTTTTGCTTGCTGCTTAACCCTGGTTATGCTTTCGACTGCATCTGCAAATGCAACGATTTTTTAGCATATTTACAGTATCTGCAAATACTGTAATTTCTGTTTTGAATAAAAACCAAGAGTGTAATAATTCGCTACCTCCAATGCAATGATTTTATGTAAGAGGGTTGCAATAGTATGGTGGTTATTTGTTTTTGTATCTGCAAATACATAGCACTATACCGTTTTATTTTTGTCAGTACATATATCCTTTACATCGGCAAATGTAGGGATATAGTGTGCCTCTAACTACTTTTACATAATATACCTACTGGGGTGGAGGCTGTTGGGGGCCCTTCACATCTGCAAATGTGAAGGCCAATTTTAGTTAAAGTTAGTCGCATCTGCAAATGCGAATTTGTAAATAGGTATTATTATTATTTATTAACATCTCCTGCAAGCAATGTTTACTCCTCGGTTTACTCCAATTTTTTCCCTCACCGGACGGCTCATGTCAACACGAATTGTTTAAAAGTAAATGTGTTCCGGTATTACATTGCTTCGACAAAGCCGAACGATAACATTCCGCCTTTTTCTCTTAATTTTGGGTTAGTTTTGGTTAGCACTTTTAGTTCTTGTTGATTGAGCCTCCGTTGCGAGCAAAGCCAACGGAGGGCCATGCAAAGCTATAATAATACCCAACTTGGGATTTAGTCGCTCGTAAATTATGCGTCAGCTTGCCTTTGTGGTTAGTTTTTAGAGGTTAATTTCGTGAGAAAAGGGCACTCTTCGACTTGCTCAAAGTTTTATTTTTTATTTATTTATTTATTTCTTTTTTGAAAAGTATTTGTTAATACAGTAATAGCAATAATTACAATATACACAGTCCTTATTCCTCTAGACAATATTTTTGAACACTGGTATTGAGGATAATTGCATTTTAGTAATAGTAACAGTATGATTTCCTATAAACTCTCTAGTATTGTGGCTATGAATATCCTTTGAAAATATTATGATAATATTTTAATTTTGAGTTTTATTTATTATCCTGTAAATAAGTTTATTCTGTTCAAATTTTAATACCTTATGTAATTGCCATACTCTTAAATTTTCATATAGATCTGCAGCATGAGTCAGTGGATCATAATTAAATATAACTTTGTTTTTTGTTTTGCAATATTTGCATCGAATTGAATTGTAGTTTATAGTCCCACATGTGCCCCATACGGGGATCAAATATCGAAAAACGAATGATACGAAGGCATTATAACCATTTGTTTCTATTTTTTATATTCCTTTATATGGTATAAACCTTTTATTCTATATAAAACATTAATAAATGTGCAGGTCGACCGGTATATATTTCCTCATTATGATTGTGTTATGCAAACACTTTTTGTGATTGAATATTATTTCTTTGGTAGGATGTACGATTAGACGAGATTACTAGAGAACGGTTCGAATAGCTCGTATCGTTAACTGTTGCTTATTACTTATTCATTTCGATATAATATATTTCAATTCCGAATATATTGTTTGATTCTGTACACAGACGACAAATAAATGTAACAATGTTTTGTCATGCCCTCGTATATAAATAACAGTTTGTTAGTATAATTAATCGCAGTGAGCACATTTAATTTTTGTTTACTGCTTCATTCGCATTTTTGACTGTAACCCGTTCGCACTCTATTTTATTCTAATAAGTTAGTTAGTTTTAGAAGTTTGAGAGTATTTTCCATTTCAATTTTACTAAGTAAAAAAATAAGGGTTACAAGTGTCATATTTATTCGTAATACTCAGTTTAGTATTATACACATTTAGTTTGCTTTTATACGAGAGATTCTGTTTTTATATATTTAAAATAACCAGGTATTTATGTATATTTGAAATTTTGGCATATAATCTTATATGGACTCACCCCCTGATTCGCTTCTGCCGATGAATATTGCCCCCTTTTTTCGCCTCCTTTGCGAGCAAGACGTATCACTAACACTTCACTATACTAGAAATACGATTTCTAGGCATTTTTCTTTTTAAAACCAAAATAAAGAACCGATTTACGGATTCTTGCTTGTCACCGACCGGTACAAAATTGTAATGACGCATCAGCTCGAGCGGCTAGCCAGGGTCGGCTGAATCACCATGTTTTTAGATAGCTTCTTTAAAAATTGTACCGATTGGGAAAAAGTTGTATACTACAAAGTGTAATGAGGGATGGCGGAGATGCGAAGGATAATAGTGTATTATATTCGCATTTGTAAACACTCCTCAAATTATAATAAGCTTTCTAAGTAAATAACGGGGTAAATGGTTATTTACTTTTAACCCAGCTTATAAGTCATGTTGTGCTGCGCCTATAGATAGTCACTGTTACTATATATATTATGTATATTGAGTTCTAGATAGGTATATTTATTTATTTACTCACGGGCCGAAACCCATTATAACAATAAACTTACAATAATACTAATGCAATGGATCATACCACAGACCTATAAAATTAAAAAGAGAGTATGAAACTATGAAACAATAAATGAATAAATGACCAGTGTTATACTAAATAATACAGTTCCCAATCAAATAAATGCCAACTTGCAACTCTATAATATGGAAAATTTTAGTTTACCGTAAAATGTTTGAGGTGGTGAACAAGTTTAAATTATTAAGGGAGTTGGCCAACCTAATAGGCCATGCCAAAAATCAGATTAATCCGTAATTGGTATGGTCTGAATGCTGCAGTTATTAGAATACATGGTCCTAGGAGGGTACTTTTGCTGAAAGATGTGTGCTATGGCTAAGATTGTTCAGAATATTATAAAGCAACTTCCAATCCCGCGCGATGTTTGCAGCGTGATTCGAAAGATAGTATGCTCAAATATGAATGAAGTATAAGTCCTATCCAAAAGAACAGTTGTATATGATACCTGACATAGAAACATATGTTGAATACTCTCAAGGCTCTTAATATGTACTTCATAAGAATGGCTCCAGATACCAGATACATATTCCAAATGGGAGCGAACCAATAAATAGTACAGAGATGGGTTATGGAAATCTTGGACTGATCGTAACATAAATCTTGTACTTTTTATTGGGCAATTGCCCGTTGATAAATAAATAAATAAATAAATCTTGCCATTCTTAAAGCTTTTGATTTTATTTTCTAAATACGAGGAATAAAGGACATTGAAGTATCCAATAAATACCAAAATCCCGTATGGAGTCCTCATGGTGGTGATATAATTTTTGATAATTTATGACAACAAATTTTATGGGTTTAATTAATGCAGTATTCCGAATTTTGTACTGGGAAAATAAGGGATTACAAGATCTAAAAAAGGCCATTAGGTGACAGTTGACAAGGTTTAGCTCCATTCCATTAAGAACACACCAGTTGGCGCATATGTTTAAGCCTGACTGTAAAGAACAGAACAACCTTCCATAGATCCAACCATGTATGGAGTATTGAAGTCGTTCACGAACAATTTAAAAAGCAGAGGGACAACGTGAGACCCCTGGGATACACTAGATGTCACCCTGATAGATTTCAAGTTCAAGCAATGAACACTGCCAATCTGCACCTGACCCTGCAAATAGCTCTAAAATAAATCAAGCAATTTAATTTAATTTAATTGATTTCTGTGTCTTAATAAAAGCTTCATGGTTAACCCAGTCGAAGTCCTTAGAGAAATCCATGTAGCTAGAATGAACTTCGCGCCACTCTCCAAGGTCTCCAACAGATAAATTTTGAATAATCTTCGAAAAATAAAAAGTTAGAAGTTGCAAAACAACTATGGATGTCGTTCACGAACAAATTAAAAAGCAGAGGGACAACGTGAGACCTGAAATACACCGAATGTCACCCTTATAAGACTTCAACTTGAAATCATGAACTCTCACAATCTGCACCTGACCCTGCAAATAACTCTGAAACAAATGAAGCACTTTAATTTAATTTAGTTGACTCCTGTTATCTTAAGCTTGGATAATAAAAACTCATGGTTAACCCAGTCGAGCCTTTAGAGAAATCCATGTAGATAGAATGAACTTGGCCGCCGCTCTCCAAGGTCTCCAACAGATAAACAACATATGATATGAGATTTAAATAATCTACGAAACATAAAAAGTTAGAGGTTGCAAAACAAGTATAGATGTCGTTCATGAACAAGTCAAAAAGCAGAGGGACAACATGAGACCTCTGGGATACACCAGATGTCAATCTGGTAAGACTTCAACCTGAGCCATGAACCCTCACAATCTGCACCTGACCCTGCAAATAACTCTGAGACAAATCAAGCAATTTAATTTAATTATTGATTTCTATTGTCTTAAGCTTGGATAATAAAAGCTCATGATCGCCCATGGTTTATCCAGATGAAGTCCGTAGAGAAACCCGTGTAGATAGAATGAACTTCGCCGCCACTCTCCAAGGTCTTTAACAGGTAATCAACATATGAGATTTAAGTAATTTGCGAAAAATAAAAAGTTAGAGGTTGCAAAACAAGTAAGTATGGATGTCGCGCACGAACAAGTTACAAAACAGAGGGACGTGAGACCACTGAAATATGCCACTCTCCAAGATCTCCAACAGATAATCAACATATGAGACCAAGTAAAGCCAAACTGGTCATCAATAATCAAACAACCCAAGAGAGGTGTTAGATCATTAGTTAGGATGTTTTCAAGTAGCTTATGTATTACACATAAAACGCTCATAGGTCTATAGTTCTTAATATATTGAGTAACTATATCTATTAATTTACCAAATATAACTTAAAACTGATGTAAACGGAGCATCTACAATTTAACCCTTCAGAACTAACGTGCCGTAAAATTACATGTTTACTAACGTCGGTCCGTAAGACCGATGAATTTTGACATTGCTTTTTTTCAAAATATGAAGTTTCGAATTGTAAGTAAGACACATTATTTACTGTTAAACAGTTAGCAAATATATTAATTCATACAAAGTAACGTGTTTGTTAAAAAATATTAACGGTGTAGTTTATAACAACTTTTATATTATACATATATCATAAACATAACACAAAAATATTACCTTGCTAGCAGCTATGTTATATATTTTTAAACGAACTAAAACAAAAAACTTAACTTTCATACATTTATAATGGGTACTTATCCGAAAAATTTAATTTAGTCTTCGGTAATAGTCTGGCTGCATTCTTTACATATTGGCGTCAAGTGCTCCAAACACATAGACTTTGGACACTGGTAGCATCTGTATCGTGTTTTTCTGTTTTTCGTACTGGGACAGTAGTTACATCTTCCATGTACATCTCTTCTAGGTTCTTGATCCCCAGTTTGTAAGCCACATATTTCCGCAAGTCTAAAACGAATCCTTCTGGGAATATTTTCCTGTTGGGCTCGTCGCATAATATGATCGTTTAGGAGATCATAACCAAGCTGTTCTAAGAATACTCTTCTGGCGATGTTTTTTTCGTTTGTGTTATTACACCTGTAAATTATATACGAATTTATGCCTGCTACATTCATTGCCCCATAAAATAAAACCATAGGCCAGCGACAGGTAGCTCTAGCACAATTGTAGGATGCGGAAAGTTTATCGACTACGTCGACTCCGCTTTTCGTGTTGTTGTAGTCGATATTTATTTCCGGCTTTCCAGTTGTATCATCTATATCATCAGAGAAATGCATGCTGGAGATTAGTAAAACATTTTTGTTTTTCCGGGGAACGTAAGACACAAGAGTCAGATTTTCTTGGAAGCCGAACATACTACTACCCACTGGTCGAATTGTATTCACGAATTCTGAAGGAATTACATTTTTATTTTTTCTAAGTGTCCCTAGTATGGTCAGCTGATATTCATTCAACAGCTTGTTTGCCAAGTCTGTTGAGGTAAAAAAGTTATCCATAGTAACGTTTCTCTTTGTACCTCTTATCGGTTCACACAAGCGTGGAACCAAAGTTATGTTTGATGTGTCGACAAAGTAGGGGCCGTTTGGTTGTTTTCCCACATATACTTCCATGGAAGTCGTATAAAACATTTTTGCATCGGTCAATGCGTATACTTTTATACCATATTTCCGTGGTTTATTCGGCATATAAACTCTAAATCCACGCCTGCCGCGAAAACCAAGGAGCATTTCATCTATTGTAGTAAAATGTGACATTGAATAGCGTTTTGGTAACTCAGCGGTAAATTTATCAAGAAAATCTCTGATGGCAGCTAACTTGTCTAATTTTGTACGATCTTCTCGGGTTATCTTATCATCGAAACGTAGATTACGCAAAAGGAACCTAAACCATTCCAACGACATAGTTAGGCGATATATATTTTCAATGACAAGCCATTTGCTCTAAAAAAGTCACTAGCATTCTGGTTGTTGCTCTTATTTGCTGCTGAAATGTATAATAACCCAAGAAGGGCTTTAATCTCAGTTACGTCTGTTTTACGAGCAGTTCTGTAGGATGGGTTATATGCCTTTGATATTATGAATTTATTTGTATTTTCAACAATCAGTTCTAATATTTCTGCAGTGAAAAATAACTCCAAATTTCTAGTGGTTTTTTTTCTCTGACGTGCAACTCCTTTTACACCCGGCAATTGCGTGACAATATTTTGAGCTCGAGTGCGCACAGCTCTTGGCGCGTTGACATGTTTTTTCCATCGGGTCTTCTTATCTCTTCCCAGAAAAGATGGAATTCTGTGGACAAGTTCAACAAGACTATGATTGACGGTGCTGGTATCATCGCGGTGATCATCGAACTCTTGCTCGGAATCGGTGTTATAATCCAGAGTTTCCAAATCATCCCCCACAAGGCTTTCATCATCGTCATCAACCTCAAGGTCTGGCGGATACAGTTCATCTTCGACTTCTTCCCATAATCTTTGGAGACTTTCCTGTTCTCTCTCATAACATCCTTTAGCCATTTTGGATAATCTATAACAAAAGAAACAGTGTAAAAATACTACTGAACAACAGTTTTAAAAATACAAGTTTACTAACCTCGACACAAACCGATTTTGCTCCCAGCTGAATAACAATACAATAGCAAGCTCTTGCTGACCAACAGTTTTAAAATTGCAAGTTTACTAACGTCGGTTTCACGGACCGATTTTGCTCCGAACTGAATAACCATGCACTCTATACAAACACTTTTTACACACTAAACTCGCCTTAGTCACACAAGAAGGTACTGGGACGCGGAAGCGTCGGTGGTTAATAGATCGGCGCTTATCGGTAAAATTCGTTCCGGTCGGTCTCAGAGACCCGATGTTAGCACCGAAGGGTTAAAAACCAAATATTTGTGTTTATTCTAAATGTAAACAATGAGTATAAGCGAACTTACTTATGCATTCGACAATAACAATGTAAAAGAAAATCTTAGAACATATTAAAAAACTATACTAAGTAGGTATGTTACTTTACTCTATTGAAAATATGATTTGGTAAGAAGTTATGCCCAGCTTGATATCTACCTATGAACTTTTAGATGATGATTTAGCTTGGCATGTGTCCATGCTGCATTTTATTATTTAGTATAGATAATTTAAAATAAGTAGCAGCAACTTACGACTTCTGAGGTGACAGATTAGGTACTTCTAGATAGCATACAGGCTTTCAAAGGAACTGAAACTTTCAGAAAATCGTGTTACTTTAGGTAGGACAAACACGAGGACAAACCAATATGTAAATAGATTTAAAAAAATATGTAGCTTATTTAGATCTTACATTTGTGTATGATTTTATTATTTGAAAGTCACAAAAGAAAAGCATACTGCCCACACAAATACTGAGATAGATAAATAATTCGTAGATTTTTAATGACCTCCCTACATTAGGTATCAGCCATATCAAATAGGGGGTAGGTATCTATTCCTATATTTTATGGAAAAAAAAAACAGAGAAAAATGAATGATTGTGGGTTTGCTTGTTTTACGTTTGGAACTTTACTTTATTGACTTATTCTTCCTTGTTTATGATGTGTAACTTTAATTAGCCCTAAGTTCCCAATTTGTTTAAATACTACTTAACATGCTTTGTCAACAGAAATTTGATTTCTTCGATAATAAGGTACTTTTTTGATTTGATTTGAAGAACAGACCTACGTAATCTGTTTAAAATTGTAGTCTCGGTTTAATTATCCCGAGCTATTAGAAAAAGTTGAAATATTCATTCCAGTATTTTTTTTAGTACTGGTTTGTATTCTTTTAAAGCGAAGGTTGTAAGGGCTCTGAGACAGTGATATTTTAGAGTAAGGTAATTTTAGGAAACTTGTAAATGGATTTATCCCTGAATAAATATATAAATAAATGCTCCACAAACTGATAAATAGCATCATTGGTGCCCCTACCAGTACAAATTGACCCGCATGAAGTATCTGTCTATGACAAAGAAATGATGCTACCCGACTCTTGGTTAATTTTTCTATAATCTTTGAAAGAGTAGACAGAAGTGATACAGGTCTGTAGTTGCTTGCATGAATGGACTCACCACCCTTATACCTGGATGGGAATAACCTCGGGAATAACTTTACCTATTTTTAAGCAAGCTGAAGACCATGACAGGTCTCGTGACAGGTTAATGGCGCACACACATCGCTCGTCGAGCGCCATAAGATCTCCCTTTAGTGTGTGTGCCACTACCATAAAAATAAACAACGCTTCTAAAGCATATGGTGATAGATTCATGAAAAGCTGACAAAACATCAATGTTTGACAGAATCTTGATTTGTGTGCAAGTGTTGTACTGGCACGAAACTTTAATGTGAGCTTTGGCACTAACCGAAAAGAGGCTTGTTCCCTACAAGATCTCTTAGAGAGCTATGGTTTTAATAAAATGATTTCTGAAACCACAAGAGGGTATACCTATCTAGAAAATATTTGTGTAAACTTTAAATCAGAGGTAACCAATTCAGAAGGTCTAAATCTAAATATTTCTGACCATTCAGGCCAATAATTTATTTGAATATAACCTTGAATATAACTCATGATCAAAAGAAACATTACACAAAAAACAAGCTCAGACCCATAAAGCAGAGGCGCCATTTCCTTTTTTACAATAACATTGAAACCTGTAGCTGTAGCTTTGTCAATTCTGGTATAGGTATTGAATATAAATTTAATATGTTTGTACAAATGCTACAAGACGCCTTTCTGCTGTCATTCCCAGAGAGGGAGTACAGGGTGAAACCGACTGATATAGGTAGAGTCACATGGTTCAACAACGAATTAAAACTGCTCAGAGATACAGTCAGGTTTTTTGATGAGCTAAAAAAAAATTACAACACTCCAGAAATTTTGCAACTCTACAAAAGCTACAAAAACCACTACTGTAGAGTATTAAAAATAGCAAAAAAAACAGGCAAATGATGAGACAATACGAACTGCAAAGAACCCCATACAAACCATGTGAAACATCATAAATAAAAATAGAGGTAAGAAGAAAGCTCTCGAGAAAGCTGCTACAAATACAGATATATCTCCAGATAACTTTAATGATTTTTTCAGTAATGTCATCAAAATATATACTTGACAATAACATTTCTTACTTAGAAAATATGCCAAATGTACCTTTACTTGCCAATGATTTTAGCTTTACCACCTTCTCAATCAATGAAGTTCGAGAATCCATAAACTCATTAAAAAATAAAAATAGCACAGATATATATGGCATACCAAACACTTAGTTTCTGCCTTAGCAAAACTAATTAATCAGTGCATTGGTGGAAATATCTTTCCTACTGCACTAAAAGAAGCAGTCATTGTCCCAATTTTCAAAAATGGTGATGAAGATAACATCTCCAACTACCTCTCATTGCTGCTTATCTTGTCAAAGATATTTGAAAAGTTAGTAGCAAAAAAAATGACACAACATTTTGAAAATAACAGCATCTTTTCTGACAGGTAGTTTGGTTTTAGGGTGGGTAAAGGAACAATCCATGCAATACTAAACTTTCTTACATCGGTTATGGACTCCTTTGAAAACTGTGAATACAATCTGTCAGTTTTCTGTGACCTGAGTAAGGCATTTGACTGTGTTTCGCATAGGGTTCTGTTTGGCAAACTGAAATACTATAAATTTGACGAAAACAGTCTAAAACTTATACAGTCATACCTGTGCAAACGTTCTCAGACTGTGAGGGTGGGAGAGGTGTCATCGGCGGAGTGGTAAACATAGGAGTTCTCAGGGTTCAATTTTAGGACCTCTATTGTTTTTAATTTACATAAACGACCTCCCCATGGGCGGAATTGATGCTCTGTTCACTCTTTTTGCTGATGATGCCAATTTCAGCGCCACAGGAGACACAATTGAGACAGTCAGAAGGATCAGTGGCGGGGCACAGTCGAGGACTGAGACTTGGTTTCAATCAAATAAACTTTTATTAAACAAAGAGAAAACGCAGTCAATGGTTTTCACTCTGCAGGAATATGAACTGACCAACAACCAGTGATATTTCTTGGGGTATATTTAGACTCAAAGCTGCAGTAGAATGATCATGTTGAGAGTGTATGTGGAAAGCCCAAAAGCACAATTTTCCTTCTTCGAAATATCAAGGATTGTGTATCTAAGGAAACACTTCTATCTGCTTACTATGGGCTTTTCTATTCCACCATGAACTATGCAGTGTTGGGTGTGCAGACATGGTTTTTGCCTTGCAAAGAAGAGCCATAAGAATAATTATGGGACTTGTATACCGGAGTGACTGCAGAGTTGCGTTCATACAGAACGATATTCCAGCTTTCTATATCTTTGAAGGTGTGCTTTATATCCGGGGGAATGTGCAGGGCTTCAGCATGCAGGGAGAGAACCACAATTATAACATATGTGAGATGAATAATCTGAGAGATGTTCGGTGTAGAATAGGAAAGTGTCAGAGCAGGCCAGAGTACAAAGCTGTAAAGCTCTTTAATAGGATCCCGACAAAGCTAAGAAACTTGTCACTAAATGAACCGAAGAGAAAGATCAAAGGTATTCTAATTGTGGGGGCGCCCTATAAAATAGATGACTTTTAAATATTGATTTTAGTGTGTATTGTGATTACTGTTCTCGTCAAGATTAATTTTACACATAATGTGTTTTTTTAACTAATAGTTTTTATTAAGCTGACATGTGTGACGTATGTAAGTACTTTTGTATATAACATCAATAAAACTATTCCTATTTCTATCTTTAAGACTTCGGTTATCCATGGTTTTCTATTTTTATTTTTTAAGCTTTGTACACGAAAGACTCAATTAACAATCAGTTAGCAGTTCTTGAAATGTTTCCAAGGGATCAGGGGATGCAAACACCCCGCCCCAGACCGCAGTATAGGTCACTGAGAGAATCTATGATAATTTACTCTACTGAAAAGTCTACCACACATATATTTCAATTGAGACTCCCCACAATCGGAAGCAACCAAACAACATATAGCTTCGTGATATCTTTCATCACTCAACGCATAATGCATCCAGTAAAATTTGAACACAAATAATCTATAGTTGAGATGAGTGCTTTGAGTACCGTGTGGGAGAGTCAACAAGCACCAAGTAACATAGGAGTTAATAAGTTTTTCAGCTGTATTGTGTAATTAGGTTCATTATCACCAAAATTTATATTCCAGTCACCAGTCAATATTACTTTGCAATTAACGGGCAGGTCAGAAAAAAAACTCTAGTTGATCAGGCTATGATGCTAACATGTTTCAGTATTATGGATAAAGCTGGGTTGTAATTGTCAAATTTAATTTAGATTCCTTCTTGCACTAGATTTACTTAAGTTGTACATCATAATGTGTTATGAAGAAGAAAATAAGCTTTATCCAAGGCTTTATCTAAGATGTTATCAATCAGAGAAGCATTTAGTTACATTTAGTTCAGGGGTACAAACCCTTTTTTAAATTATACCTAGATAACACTTGAAATTTTTAATAATGTGGAAGTGAATATAACTCGAAATATAAATAAACAGGACTGAGAGGTAGATAATTCTCCCATTTGGATGTGACAAGAATTATTCTTGCCTTGTTCTTAAGCGTTTGTTACAAGAATTATTTCTGCCTTGTTCTTAGGCCAACTTAAAGGTAAATTGGGTTAAAACTAAGAGTGTAGGTACCTAATTTGTATTGTGGCAGAAAAGTCAAGCTTTTTCATGAAAATAATTGGGGTTTTCCGATATTACTTTCTTTAGCACCTACAAGAGTATAAAACTGGGGAGAAAGCTTAATCAGTCAACTTAAGACATACCTACTGAATATCAGAACAATGGGTAGGTACCTAATTGGAAAGTAAATTCTATTAAAGAAAAATTCAAATAATCTGCAAGCACTCACTACTAATCACTGCCTTAAATAAAACTAACACTCATCTCTCCATTTTGTAGGTGTCTTAATTACGTGTGTATGTGTATGCCAAAGGAAGTTGTATATAAACAAATAATAACAAGTTAAAAATGAAAACAGAAACAAGGAATATTCAAGAAATGCAATTTACCTCGACTGTTACTAAACTGTTTAATAAGATAATATGATAATAGCATGACCTAAATAATTTGTAGTAAATTATATGTAAATACAAAAATACACATATAATTAATTAACTGTAAAAACCACTTTCCATCACCATTCAAATCAAAATTCTAACCTGTTTGACACTTTATTCCTCCTCTTCGCTTAGGAAACACACTTTTCTAGAAGTATTTTCTAGCACAAGACAACTCAAAGAATCACTGGAAATTTTCGAAATTATTTGAAATAAGGAATTTCATAATAGATGAGTAGTTAAAACTTAAGAAAATAATGAATAATGAAATGACAACAAACACGGCTACGGCTGTGCCGCTGTGTTCTGTTGTCAATCAGTCCTTCAAAAACAGTGACAGAAGCACGGAGTAAAAATCCGACGTTGCCAGGTTGAGAAGCTGAATCCGTGCTTTCCTGAACCTTTGTTTATTATAAAGACAATGCCTGAACTGTTCGGTGATCTGATCTGTTTTGATTGCCGCCAAACAATTATTCGGCTATTATTTTTAGTGGTCTGGCACGTTTACACGACGGCTAGTGAACGAAACGACTAGATCATTTCATTTCACTCATTCCGAGTACTGACACCCGATGTGCGTTATAAGATCCTTTACACAAATAGTGCACTATATAAAAATCAGCCTTTTCTATTGGTCGATCCGCATGGCCCTCCGCTGGTACGGGGGCTCAAGAAAAGGAAACTAACCAGGTGCTAACCCGAACTAACCCAAGACATACCCAAAATCAAGAAAAACACTGTTTAGAAACATAATCTTAAAAAAAATAATAAAAAAAGCAACGGGGTTTCAACCCGGGCTGTCCAGGTGAAACCCAGCTATCTAAACATCTACACCACGAGAGCTCTTGACAGAAATTGATTGCATCACGAAGACATATTGTAGTACGAGATGGATCGACCAATAGACATGGTCGATGTTTACATAGTGCACCATTTGTGTAAAGGATCTTAAAATGCGACGTAGACGTAACGAATAGAGTCTAGAATTCTAGAGTACTCTAGAGTCTCGAGAGCAAAGAAGCCCACATTTTTAGCCCGTCTTTCAGTACATTTCCAAAAATTAGCTGACTAGTTCCAGTAAATCCAGTAGGTATCTATATGAAATTCTAATCCTAACAGTAGGTGCAAATCCTGCAGTTCCTTAAAATTTGTGAAACTTTAAACAATACTAGGGCACAGCATATAGATATAGCTAGGGTATTGATTTTTTTAGGTCAGGTACTCAAGAAGGTTTTTACTATTAGGTCGATTAGATTCTGGCCTAAGGTCCAACGGCAAGTGAAGACCATAATCGTCTATAATTTTTAAAAGAAAAAATATAAATAAGTATTATAACATAAATTTAAAAACACAGCTAATCTTTATTTTATTTTGTTTCTTTTTATTATTTGAAAAACTGGTATTTTTTTATTGAAATGAAGGTATATAATTTTTAAAAGTAATACTAAATACTTAATTTAAACCTAAATTAAAAACTACATTATAAATATTTTTAGGTCGAAATCGAAACAAAAAAATATCAAGTGGATGTGACAAGGGTACTAAGCATCAATACTAATTACTTTTTATAGGTCATATTGGGGCCCGAAAACGTGCTAGGGCCTAGGGCACAACAAAAATGAAAATAGACCTTTATCCTAATTTTAACTAACCGATACCTCTTTCCCAAAATATAAATATATTAGTTGAATACAGGTACCTACTTATAGTTTAGTTTTCCAATTCCTGTAGGTACTTTCGTAACTGGTATGTGAACATATTAAATACTAGGATGAAGTTTAATTTCCCAATAATAAAAGAATTAGTCAATGTTTGTTATTGTATTAAAAATCGCTATTTTTTGCGCTCATTGTTATCTCTTGTGCAACTGAATGTATATCAGTATCTGTTTTGACAAAATATACTAATTGCATTTCATTTTATGTGGCCTGATTAGATGATGAAATCACTTCTCCAATTAGTACTTCCAAAAATCCTGATTATTCAGTACGGAGGAATCTGATCTGATAAAATTGAAGCGATTTTCAGCAATGAGGAATTGCAATTAGATTATACTATTATACGTTTGAAAACCAGGGACAAGGTCATATATTAAGAACGGAGGAATTTATTAATAATTATAATATAAACAATATGATTCAATGATTCATAGATTTAAATATATAGAACCGAAAAATGCCTGATAAACACCGAGGCCTGGATCGGCGTGGAACCCATTAAATTCTATGGTATCTATATATAAAGTTTATGCTAGGTCCTATGAGGAGGTATCAAAAATTGGCGAAATTTTTCATTGGGAAAATACCCAGTATCGCCAGTGTATTTTATATATATTTTTTAAATCATAATCAGAACAAGAAGTGTTTTAAAATTGTAAAAAGAAACAAACGTTAGGGTTTCGCGTGATGCATGGTGATTGGTGTGATGCTTTCTTATTCGCCATCTTGTGCTTATCAATTCTTCACCAATCAACTTCATACTCTTGTTACTGACGACTCAATAATTCAATCGTTGTCATTAGGGTCATTACTCGGGATTAAGTTTAGGTATTTTAGGCCGTAAAAGATAATCAACTGTGCCTCGGCAAGCCGGTATATTCTGTAGTTCCACAAGAACTCTCTTTACTGCACATTTAGCTTACAGCTTTGGCAGCATGCCAATCAGCGCAATGTATTTGGCACGCTTTTCGCGCTCCTTGATGCGAGTGTCAGTTTCTGCTCTGCTAGGACAGAGAACTCAAAGACAAGCAATGAGCTCTACTTCCTGTTCAACAGCGCATGGGCACTATATCAGGTTTGTTAGCTCCTTGGAGTCTTGTTGTTGTGGGAAAAGCGTATTTCCAGTAAATGCGGCAGTTGGTGCTGTTGCCGGTTCGGTACAATTGTACTAAATTCAGTACAATTGTACCGAAACGTCAGCAATGGTGATACTGGATTTTTGAAGTGAAACTAGAGACAGGAAGTGAAACTTATTTGCTGATGGGCGACAATTTTCGAGCGTTACGATATATCCGATCACGTGAGGGGAGTTCGAAGAGTGCGTAAGCGGCGACAAGAAGGGGAATATGCACACGCTTGATTGGAAGACGGCCGGCGGAAGAGGAAATGGATGCGTAGCGTTGCCTATGTAGCATCTACGTATGTGTTAGTGGGAACGACCGGAAGAGGAGACGGCATACTAATAATTCAAATCATTTAACTGCATCTATAGCTCTTAAGGAAGAAGTTTAACTTCTATCGTGCGTGGACTTCATGCTCAAACATTATTTTTTTTTAATTAACCTTAATCTAAGTGCATGTATTGGTTTAACCCCCTTAAACAACATTCGATACATAATAATTTGAAATGCTCTCTACAAATATCCTAATGACGTCATGACACACGGAACATCTTTATTTTAAGGGTCTATTTTTCGCGCGTGGACAAAATGTACTTTTTCTGTTGCCAATTTATTGTCCCTTTTCTAGTTGTGGCTGTTCTAGTTCCTCCCTAGGACGCTTTCGTAAGCCTCTTGCAATTTGCATGTTGCATGTTGCTCATCCTAGCCAGTTTGAGCTGGTTTACCGATCGAACGCAAGCCTACTTCTTCCAATTGATATCCCAGTGTGACACAATATGTGATACTGAATCAATAACTGCCACATTTGTAGGGTTCCCAACCGTCCCGGTTTGACAGGGTTTAACCAGGAATCAGAAAGTTTGTCCCGACAAAAAAATTTCCTTGGCCGGGACGTAAAAAAATCCCGGAAATCCTAAACTTAACAATATTCAGAAATTTTCCTTTATACGGCAGTCTGGTTTATTTTTCTTCTCAGCAGTACGTAACCGTTATACACTGGAGCGGTCCATTCGATTATTCGAAAGCAATTTTTGATAATGCGTAAAATTGAAGAAAATGAAAATTAAGCGTTATTGCACCTTTGTTTCAGCATGGAAAGGTCTGTTTGAACATATCAAAAAGGTAGAAGCTGAACATGGAATGTGCGTTATTAAAATTTGAGGGAAAAAGAGCTGTTGAAAATCATTGCGATAGTCAAAAACATAAGAACAACATACGTGATTTCAAATCAAGTAAGTCATTGAGTAAATTTTTTATAAAAGTTGTTCGCATTAAATGGTGGTTGAAAAATTTTGCCCAAGATCTCGTGTGGAAGGACAAAAGCTGCGAGTATCGTGGAAGGTTCTTTAGCTCCAAAATCTCAAAAATGCTTTCTAGGGAATCTAAGAAAATTGACTTATTATAGAGGGTTTTCAGTACCTACTTATATTTCCTCTTAGTTTCCAAAAATCAATGGTAACTATGCTATTTTAAGTTAAAAAATATATATCACCCTGTCTCAAGTTTGAACTTGAACTTGGGAATTATTTAATAAACATTAAAAGCAAACTATAAACAACGCGATCAGTCAATGGGAGCGATTATGAACCTTAAGCATGCAATGATCAGCAATTTCTCTAATATAAATACACTGACAAACCTTCAGTTCGTCAGACTTTTGGTCTCACCTACAACCAGCTCCAGGGTTAGTCACATGACTGCTTTTGGTTCAATCCGCTATTTGGTTAGTCACATGATTGCTAAAGTTCTAATCCTTTTCCTACCCCAAACCTAGTTCTTGGTTAGCCACATCGACTGCTAAGACTAGGGGTTTCATTAACCACAGTAGAAAAGTCGAGTCTGTCAAAGTTCTTCGAGTGAAGTTTCTAAGTAGTCTGTCAAGTAGTTCAAAGTGTAGTGTCCAAGTGCTCTTAGATACCTTAACATTAAATATAACGCAACGCAACATAAGATAAACTATATTTACAAAGCAGTGACCAAAAAGACCTATAAACAATTCATAAAACATACCTCAAGTCGAGAAAGCATGCGCACCTTAATAATTGGGTATAGGCTAGTCTCATTAAGTTTCTGACCAGTAAACGCTGTTAAAAACTCTATCGTTGGGTCTTTGATCAATATACATTGTTAAACTTTTCTCATTAAGTTTACCTAATATACTTTATTGTTTTTAAGTGCTTTCTTTATCTTCGCTTCTCACCTTACGTAAAGAATCCCGTACTACCATCAGAGTTATACCCCTGCACGCTGAATAAGGCGGGGCATCGCGATTCAAACGTATGATGACAGACCGGTGGAGGCATTAAGAAAAAGTTAAAAGAAACTTAATTTCTGATGTTTTATGTTATAGTTTGGAATCGTAAAATCAACAGGGGCGGCTCCTAAATAAGTGCGCCCGTGCCCTCGAAGTGCCTGCGAAAATAAATAGAAAAATAAAATCTCCTTCCCTACATAGAATTTGTGGATTTACATATTTTTAAATCTCCACTGACAGGCCGCAGAATACATTGCCTATAAGAGTGAAACGACGATCGAAAATCCGACGGACGGTCTCCTCCCGTAATCCGATCTATTATGGTCCAAATCTGCCGTGCGCTGGTGTTCGGCGCGCTAGTTAAATGTATTTCCATCATGCAAGTAGGTCTGGAATGTTCATAAAATCATGCAAAGTAAAGGGCCCATCCGTGCGCTATTCTGATCCACACTTTCCATCTTAATTTAGTAATAATTTGTAATATTTGCGTTTATTACGGTTTACTCGAGTCGAGCGCTTTATGGGGAGCCGAGCGTTGAATTTATTTTTGTTTCGTTGAAGCTTATCCCGCTATTAATTAGCTGTAAGTGTACGTAATATTATATAGTGTTTTATATTCTTATTTACATGTTATTATTTTACTGTCATCATTTTTACCATCAACCTTAGATATTTTTTGAACGTTTTCGAACTTCTCATGAATTGTTTTCGAACTTTATCGATTTGTAGTTACAATAAACTGTTTCACGGGTTTACTCTTCTAGAATCGATAAGTACCTTCTTAGTCATTTCTTTAAGGTCGCAACAATTGCCATTCAAAAGGGCCTCGAATCCTTGTTTTTTAAACGATTTTATCGACTTTTGAGTAAAAATTGGGCGTGACACCTCCAAATTTTTCCGCCTCCGGCAGCGCCTGTGGCGGCCTTTTTCTTGGAACGAGCCGCCACTGTATAGCAATTACTGTCCCGGAATGGCCGATGCTTAAGTTGGGAACCGTACACATTTGTAAGGTGAATAAAAACAGATCATCTTCGGTTCCTTCTTCCAACGTCATATGTGGCGGATAATAATTATCCGCTTTATCGTTCACCTCGACATCTCCTTTGATCAAACTATAAAATGTTAAAATGCCTGTTTTTTGCTTATCACGTGTGCCTTCCTTTCCTCTCTGAAGTTGAAAACACTGAGTTATTTCCTTCTTATTTTTTTTCCAGATTACCTACTATCATCCGCTAATAATCACTGATGGGCTAAGGCAATGCTGGTGTGCCAATTATCTACAGTCATGCTTCAGTTTGATTTTGATAATGAAAAAATAAACCTGCATACGATATCCTCTGCCAAATTGCAAATCTCTGAACTTTCAAGTTATTTTCCTAATTATACTTCTATTGAAATAAATTTAATGTCATATTAATTCGGTTTGGAAGGAGAATACTGACGAAAATTACAATGACCTCGAAATACAACAAGCTGTTCATCAATCGTTACGTATTCACTTGGACGGAACAACGTGGAACACGTCTTCATAAACGCATCAAACAACCAACGTATAGGTGCTAATAATTTCTCTCTCTGGATTCGGTTTTCTCTAATTCGGTATCATCAAATCTAGCACAGTGTAAAAGAATCAATAAACATCTTGTATAACTCATAACTGACCCGAAAAATTCATGGCCGATATCATTTGTTGCAAAAGGTCTAACTAACTCAGGTAAGCAGATTTTAAAACTACAACATATGAAATAATTCCAACAGAGCTCTCCTTTCAATATCGGCAACTTCGCCAGCCTCTCGTTCTCTTTGAAATTGTTTCAGCACCAATAATTTTGTCGTTGTTTACCTGAATATTTCAGAGATATCACTAATCTGACGAGCTCCAGGTATCTAAGCAATTATGTTATACTTTCTAGTTTTTGTAGCTGAAATCCGATTCTTATACCATTTATTTTTTTTGACTATTTTTAAGAGAAATTTCTTCCTCACCACCAGAGCTAACAATGTTATCATCCTATCATGCATTTTCACTAAAACTTTCAAGATCTAGATGAAGATCATGAAAGGTTTTAGTGAAAATGCTCAATTTTATCCAAATTTACAAATTCTAGTTCAAGCTTCAAGCGGACCCAATTTTAATGCATGACTATTTTCACGTCTTTTACTATCTATTAGCCATAAAATAATACATATCAGAGAATAATTTACAAATGCAATATTTTTTATAAATTCACACTGTATTAATGATAAATTAAATTTCACTATACTAAAAAGAGATTCAGCACTTTGTTCATGAATATTTTAAAACATAAATATTTTGTAACTGCAGTAAAAGCCTCTATTAAAAATGATCAGGTTCCTAACGTTTTCAGCAAAAAGCGCCCCACCTACATAATTTATAGTCACCTGGTTCCTATGAAACAACAAAATGGGGCCAGACCAAAAGAAACATAATAATTCTGAAATAGGTAATGCTGTCTATTTGATACTAAATGCGTAACGGGGCAGAGCCAGGCCCTTGGAATAATTGCAAGAATCTAGTCGACAAGTGATATTAAACTAAAGTTTTTGCTGTAAGAAAATAATTTGACGCCTCGGAAAAGCCACGCGACCAGGTTAAACAGAATTATAATTTTATCTTTCCTTACATTCATCTGTTTTTCTTGTAGTTTATACATATCTTATTTGCTTCATTTTATCTTTTTTTTTATTTGATGTGATAATATCATAGGTGATACCTACATATACCTATAATATATTTTATATTACTGGCACTCCCACTTAGTCATAACTTAAAGTTTTTCACAAATTTGCTTTGCCCACTTTATTGCCTTGATAATCAAATAACATTTGTTTATTGTATGTATGTAATATAAACAAACTATTCAGAGCCCAGGTCCCATGCAGGCGCCAGGGCTAATCTACGGAAAAAAAACGTGCGTGAAGCGGTTTCATTTTCCGTGAAATTAGATCTTCCTGAAAATGGTATTATTTGAAAATTTTGGTTAGATATTTTACACCGAACTAATGATGTACATAAGGCTCTTTAACACGAAAAGATGGATTGAAGTACCAGATCCAAACCTTTTATGTTCATTGGTCCAGAACTTTCAATATCTAAGGAACTAGTTTGGTCAATATTAAGCTAAAGAAATGGCATTAACGGGTAAAGACAAATACACAGAACGGAGAAGAATTAAAAGGAGGACACATTTATGGGAACCTGATACGGAAGTTACCTTTCCATTCTTGCCAATCTTCAAACAGAAATTAATCATAGATCCGAAGTGTATAAAACATCTTCGTTTTTTTATTTATTTTTATAAAGTTAGGTAATGAAGCTATTCTGTCAAATATGCAAACATTAAAAGACACTTATACGGATGACTTAGAGGAACATTTCCCAGAAGAGTGCATTCACTTTTGCAGTGTAAGTATTTTCCGAATGCTATGAAGAGTATGGTAGAAGTTCGGAAAGGATGAGAGGCATCTTCAAACAGCGGTTTGTAGTTAGCACTCTTAACTTCACGCATGGCCTTCCGCTTGCTTCGCTCGCTACGGGGCGCAACCATACAAAACTAACCTAAACTGACCTAAATTTACCCAAACTAACCCATATTTAAAACAGAAACAAACATAATCTGCCGCTGACGGGAATCGAACCATGAGGCAACCCGAAGCATCGTATCACAAGCACAGCAGCTAACTACTGCCGCCACCAGGCTTGCTGAAAAGGATTCACTGGACTGCAAAAACATGCTGCACCAAAAACTGTTATTACATTCCGTACCTGAATTTGCCATCGAATTACATTCCATACACGGTTTTCGCACCGGCGCGTTGATTGGATAGCGGTTGAATGGTTTGACCAATAAAAATCCCCTAGGTGCCAAATAGATGTACGGAATGTATAAATGCACTCCGGATACCGACATCCCCAATTCTCTCAATGGAAAAATAAACGTTTAGTTTTTCCGGAAGAAAACTTTTTTATTGTCTTTTTAATATCGCATTGCGCAGGGTACTTTGTCGAACAAGAGTTATTTCCAATAAGAGATACTTTTGTACCCTGCACGATAGCATAATATAATAATTGTAATGCACAATCTGTTACGGTAACATTTCCAAATGGCACACTTAAAGACATTCATTTTATATATTATCTGAACGCCTGCGTCATTAAAAAGACGTTTTTAGGATACATTATGTACGACATTTCTACGAACATTTTCAATAACGTTATTTTCAGTCTTCTGCGGGGGGTTAAAAAACGGTTAAGTTTTCAAGATTTTGAGGTCACAATTTGCGGTAATGATGTATCTGATGTAAACAATCCAAATGTTAAACATCAAAATTAGATATTCCTACTTAGTTTGCGAATACTAAAACCAAAATCCAATATTCTAAAATAATGTTTTGCGCACTCCAGAAGTTTATTCAAAATACAATTTGATCTGTTTCTAAATATGCAAAACAAACAAAGAGGTCAATAAAGTTTTAATTTATCAGTGTTTTTTAAAACGCCATTATCAATTTAAACGTCGAGCGTCATTACAAAATAAATACTAAATATCTATTCACTAATAAAAAAAGCAATATTAAGAATAATTGTTACTTCTACACCCGATGATCCAGATGCTGCGTCGTTTAACAGTGAGCACATCATCAAGTTCTACTCCGAATACATCGCTAATTCTGTCAGTGGTAATGATAAATATGTCTTTTACTTACTATACCTTTTCCAATAAAATTGTAATTCAGAATAACACAAATATGTTTGCAACTCCCATTTTTCAAGTGTAATTCAGCAAACTCCATTTGAAATTCAGATGTTTCAAATGAAACCCCATTTGTAACATATTTTTGTGGATGTAACTCAAACAAACTCACTCGTAAGATTTTCCATATGTAATTCAGGGTAGGTGTCCTTCAACTAGTCAGTTTTTCCCTCCAGGTTCGTGAGCCTTTATTCAAGGAGACCTGAGCCAACCGCCTCCGGAATTCTGAGGTTAATTTTCACTCCACTTTTAATTTTGGACCATATGCCTCAATGGGGTTTAGCATTGGTGAACAAGAAAACATTCATAAAAGTGATACGGGTGTTCCTTCAAGATACTTCTACGTAGATGGGAATGGCAAGGAGCTTTGTTGCAACAACAATCAAAATCCTGCAGTTGGTTCCCCATATCCTGCCATCCATCGCCTAAATATCCTCACAACCCAGGTTCTTGCAAAAGCAGCCGTCTTCGTTCTATACATACAACAGCAGCTGCGGAAATATTAAGTGTACATTGGGACCTCTTGCAGCTGGCAGTTGTTGAGTAGCCCTGATACCAACTCAAGAACGTCCAATTGTTAGGCGGCAAAGCAAATTAAAATTTGTTTCCTCTATCCAGGCCATTTGTTTACACTCTTGAATAAGTTGATTTAAAGTTTGAACATATTCAGCTCCTTTCTTCTCGTTTTCGTCAGAGTCCATTGCTATTGGTTGTTTGTGCCCTTGTTTTATTCTAAATATTGTCCCATCGAATTAATGGAAAACAAGTTTTTTTTTTGAAAATTTGTTCTAACTATTTCTTGATTTAGTTTTAATGTTATGTCACAATTTTCCTCAACCCATCCAATTACTGTCTTAATTTCATTATCACTTTCAGCATTATTTCCCTCCCAGATGTCGTCCAGTCTTCATCCCTATTAGTGCAACTGACAATTCTTCACCGATCTTGAGTACAGTTTGATTATACTTTCTTCTTCCAATAATTTCGGTTCCCAACAAAATAATGCGACAAATCGGACATCAGAAGACAAGGCGGTACATAGAAGACCATCCTGTTAGCCTGCATCGTTAGGTTGTGCCATTAGCCTGTGCCGACATCCTGTATCACACCGATTACGCCTGGCCCTCCGCTCGCTACGGAGTCGCAATCTATAAAAACTAATCAAAACTAACCCAAGGCATGCCCGAAATGAAGAAAAAACTTTTTACAAACATAACAGTAAAAAAAACGGTGTAATCGAACCCGGGGCATCGTATCACAGACACCGCATCTGACCACTCGACCTACAGAACAGTTGAAACTGTACTGGCATAGGATAATGGCATATGCTAATGGCACAGCTTATGGATGATCTCTGTGTACCACCTTACCATCAAAAGCCGCAATGAAGGGTTGTGAGCAATTTCTATGCAGTAAATGCCTGCAGGGTAACAATTTTTTTAGCAGATTGCCAGGATTGCCCTGCTACAGAACTTTCGCAAATTGGACAGTTATCCTTTAATTTCATGAAAAGTGATCAATGACGCGAAATACGCTTTTCTTAAGTATGACAACTGTGCCAGGAGAAATTACTTCAACGCTGTTGTTTGTACCATGGTTCATTGCAACAATACCCCCACACACACAGTATTGTAATTATTATAGCAACTAAGAAATTTTAAAGTGTTTTTCAATTTTCCTCAACTAAGTAAACCCCCAGAAAAACGTATGTACAGGGTGGCTCGAATTCGTGTCTATGTATGGGGAACTCGAAAACCGTAAGAGATACAGTGTCGGTCAAATTAAGGCAAAATTGCGCATTTAGGTGCCTAACAATATCCCGTTTAGAAAGTTTTAAAATTCCGAGTAATTCCGGAGATATCCGGAAAAAACCGAAATTTTGAAAAATCGTTTTTTTTTCCTGGGCTTATTTAAAACGGATTTCAAATTGAATTGCACTTTTGCATTGCTACTTTTTCCGCTCTATCCAATGATGGTATCCAGTTTGAAATCCGACATTTCGTCTTCAAGGTATCATCATTAACTTTATTTTTTTAAATGCGAACTTTAATTTTTTTATCATTTTTCATATGGTATTGGCATTATTAACATGATTATGTGTTTTTATTTTTAATTTTTATTTTTTTTTATTTTTATTATTATTTTATTAATTATATATTTTGCTCTGGCGTAATTTTAAAACATTTTAAGGTAGGTACTTTTGAAATAATTATATTCTATAAAAATATTTTATTTTGTTTTTTGTATTAAGTGGAAACTTGGAGCGTATTAAAAATAAAAAATAGTAAAATTATTTCTTACGAGAATATTAAATTAAATTATATAAAATGACGCCAAAGGAAAATATATGAAATAAAAATAATTAAAAAATAATAAAAATTAAAAAAGAAATTAAAAAAAATAAAAACACATACTCATATTATTAACGCCAATACCATCTGAAAAACGATAAAAAAAATTAAAGTTCGTATTTAAAAAAAGAAAGTTGATGATTATCCCTCGAAGACAAAACGTCGGATTTCAAACTGGATATCACCATTGGATAGAGCAGAAAAAGTGGCAATGCAAAAGTGCAATTAGATTTGAAATTCTTTAAATAAGCCCAGGAAAAAAATAAAACGATTTTTCAAAATTTCGGTTTTTTCCGGATATCTCCGTAAATACTCGGAATTTTAAAACTTTCTAAACGGCATATTGTTGGGCACCTAAATGCGCAATTTTGGCCGACACTGTATCTCTAACGGTTTTCGAGTTCCCCATACATAGACACGAATTCGAGCCACCCTGTACAGATACATTCTTATGAATGGAATATACTTATAGATATGTTTTAAATATAACCAGAAACCTATATACATGATTTCTGGACTGTGAACATAAGGATGTTTATTTACATTGTTTTATTTTAAACCATACCTTACAAATTTCAATTGAGGTTTTCTGAAATACAAATGAGATTTTCTGAAGTACATTTGAAAAATCTTAATTACAAACGGGATTTTCTGAACTACATTAGAAAAACCTGAATTACAACTGACACTTTCTGAATTACAATTCGAAAAGTTGTAGTTAATACTGCATTCCAAATTTCTTGAAAAGACATGCTGAACACATGGTTTTTTCATCTTTACAAAGTTCACAGGACGTCTTTTATCACAACCAAAATATCGTTAAAAGATGTTTTTTTAAACCTTTTAAGATATACTTATGCTACTTGGGCTGGGGTCGAACATTTGAAAAAAATAACAGGTACATTTCCAAATACATATTTCCTAAACGCGTTTAGATAGGTATATTTTTTCATAAATATTACTTTGATCTACCCCCATGGACATTTTCACGTCGATTCAATTTAGATTATATTGCACTTTCAACACAGTACACAGGAACTCTAAAAATTAAATAAAAAGTGGTTACTCCGTTACCGGAAGTAGAATATCTGGGAACGTCACCGATACTTTCAGGGGATGCAGAACGTTATTTTACCATTAAGTTCGAAATTCCAACAAAACCCTTTGATTAATTCATTAATTAATGGGCTTTTCCGATCGGTTGGTGCACCCTGTTTACGAAGTTACAGCTTCATTGAGACTTTGACTTAATAAGTGAAAACATAACCATACCCTTAAAGCTATGAGCTAATCACAAACGTTCTACAATCATATTTTGCGAAATCTTGATGTATTTCCCAAAGCATTCCCTATGATTAAAATCTTAGAAATCCCAATTATTGCTAAAAGAGAGATAAAAACAAATTTTTGTGGAATTTAATTAGTCCTGAAAATTGCATGAATCGATTCATAGAAAAAAATAATATATTATTCTCTGCTCATTAAATTCAAAGCAGAAAGCACCTTTTAGTTTTTTTTTGAGGGTTACTTATGTGCTTTATACGAATAAAATAACTAGTTGATTAATTGAAATAAATAAATATATTTGAAAAATTTTCAAATTTGAGCTCCATCTAATTATTATTTTGAAACTATTTTTCTAAATATTTAGTTCGAAATGATCTTTAGATTCGTATAAAAAATCGGGGTGCCTCCTGCGAAATATTTATTAAAAAGTCCATATTTTTCTAGAAATTTAAAGAGACGTTATTGTTATGCCTCTTTAAAAAAAACTTAAACTAAACATCCACATAGACTGAGGGCACCAATTTTGTATTCACTATTCCCTAATTTAGCAAATATCAAATATCTTTCACTTTTTAACAAACCTGTCTACGGAATAACTTGTGTATAGGTATATGTATAATTATAATAATTCCTAATTTTATTTTCAGTTCCAGAAAAGTCCATGGAATTAAAATATCCCCCATTATCCTATGGAAGTGGAAGAAGTTCAAAAATTATCTGCTATGTAGAGGAAATTTTCCCCAAGCCCGAATTGAGGTTATTTTTAAACAACAGGTATTCACTTTATCATAATCTTTACATCTGTAATCTGTATCATATCCAAACTCATGTAACGATAGGGCAGGCTATTATGATATTTAAAATCTTGACGGTCGGAACTATTACGCAATCGCTTTGACAGGACTCGCAATAAAAAACGAAAAAAATATCATTGGTTTGCGTTATAGATAAAATATGTGCTTTGCTTCTAATTCAAGATAAACATCGCCTGCAATTAAACGAAACATAATATGGTATTACATGGGTTGGTTTATATTGGCACCCCGTAAAAATATTTTTTAAGGTTTCTGACACTATTTACATATTGTTACATTTTTCCCTTGGGTAGAACCCAAGGGAACCCAAAAACACAACTTTTACTATTTTGAAATAATATTTTCTTTATTCCTTATCAATGTATACAGGTAAACACTTTAGACCTCTCTTATAAATTTACAACTAATAGATCTTTACAATCCAACACTCAATGATCAAATACCTGCAGCACGCGTTTTACGCGTTATTTATATCCAGTCGAACATGTCGAATCGCGCGAT